>CM038677.1:658548615-658744302 GCA_021605205.1 Aegilops longissima | reverse complement strand
TCCAACGATGCGTCGGTTGCCAGCTCTTTGCTAATCGAGCCACATGCCACCCACCGCCTCAAAACTATACCCATTACCCGCCGTTCATGGTCCGGGGGCTTGACATGGTTGGACCCTTAAAGGGGAACCCACAAGCACAAATACTTATTGGTCATGGTGGACAAATTCACCAAATGGATTGAGGCCAAGCCGGTTAAAACGCAGAATCCGGACCAGTGATAGACTTCATATCCGGGTAGTACACCGTTTTACGTCCCCACAACATCATCACCGATAATGACACGAACTTCACAGCCGACGAGGTTAAACTCGTGCAAAAACATGGGCATCAAGCTCGATTACGCTCGTCTATCACCCCAAACTAACGGTCAAGTCGAGCGAGCAAATGGTCTAATCATGAGCGGCATCAAACCCGCACTAGTGCGGTCCCTCAAGGAATCTAACACGACTTTGGGTAGAGGAGCTCGACTCCGTACTCTGGGGGCTGCCGACCGCGCCAAACCGAACTACCGGATTCACACCATTTTTCATGGTATACGGCGCAGAGGCAGTTCGGCCCTGCGATATAATTCATGACTCACCTCGGTGCGCATGTACGAAGAAAGAGAAGCCGAGTTGGATCGGCGAGAACAGTTTGGACGCCTTAAAGGAGGAGGGGGCGTGGCAAAGGCTCGTTCGCATTTTATCGGCAGAGAGGCTCGAAGATATCAAAGCGAGAAGCACGGGCCAAAACTTACAATGTTGGCGAACTTGTTCTCGCTGCCGGACAAGAAAAGGACAAACTCAAGCCCAAGTGGGAAGGTCCTTCATAATCGACCAAGTCCCGACCGGTAGGAGCATACCGCCTCACGTAACGCATCGACAACCGACTCGAGCCGAACCCATGGAACGCAGCCCGTCTCCGAAGATTCTACGCTTAACGCCGACTCGGGTTCGTCTCACTCCCGCCCACATTTTTATATTTTTACTGTCTCTTGTCCCCTCCTTCTTCCCACCTTTTTCAAGTACCTTTTATAGGCTGATTTGCGCTTTGTTCGACACACTTGATGTGCCTCGCACTCATTATACTCGGGGCTTCTTTAATGAAGCTTATTAACGGGCTTCATGCCCAATACATGTGTCATGCTTCCACATGTACCTTTTATTCACCATTGTATGCATCGATATGACTTAAGTTTTGGCCAAGCTGGGTTGCCTGGCTCCTGTGCTTACCCCTACGTTCCCGATTGTTCGGCTAGGAGGTAAAGGGAGCGCCTCTGCGATTACTCTGCCGGGTCACCGGATGTGTACCTCGACTGGGTGAAGCCGAAAGCTAGCGTTCTTAAGAGAATATTCGATCGGTGACTTGAAATATGATTTATTACTTACTTATTTATCTGCCCCGGATGCTTTTTTTCGCTATTTTCGCAGTCCGCATTGCACTTTAGGGCATGCCTCCCGTGGAAAGGAACCCTTAACGGAACTATTCTCCTGGAAGATGTTTCTTACTAACCATGTAATATAACATAACTAGTTGGGCACTTGTCCGATAAAGCAATTATGACCCCGACGCCTTGTCTCCATGCATGCCCCGGTTCTTTTATAACCGTAAGGGTATTCGGACACACTCGGACTGTTGGCTCCCGAGGTTGAAGCGAAGCGGTCCGCAAAGACAAACGATCTACAATCCGGCTAGAAGGCATTTTACATGTCATTTCAAATTACATCGTCAAACCGACTGATTGTACTCATCCTCAATCCCATCTAACAGGCTGTCTAATTTACTGATCTGTT
Source organism: Aegilops longissima (assembly GCA_021605205.1). Lineage (NCBI taxonomy): Eukaryota > Viridiplantae > Streptophyta > Magnoliopsida > Poales > Poaceae > Aegilops > Aegilops longissima. Next base: position 658,742,529 of record CM038677.1, on the reverse strand, counting down.
GGGAATATTTCGCGCCAGTTCTACTTGGCGTACATCAACTCACAGGATCTCCTTCCCATCAGGCCCCGCAGTCCGACCTCGCCATGTGGTTTGGGTCAGCCTTCGGTAACGATCTTCACCATGGCCCAGCCTCCTGGCGCCTGACGGCAGGCCGATATCTTCCACAAACAGAGGCATCGCCGTGCTCCCTGAAGCTTCTCAGCAAGCTCACCAAGGCCCTCGGGCAGGGAGACGGATGGCCATAAAGCATGAACGACGCCACTCATCGCCTGCCGAACACGTTCGAGCAATTGCACCAGCTCGGGAAGTTGGTCACCCGTTGACCCAGGCATTTCCTCCGCAGGGCGACCTGTGAGCACACCTAAAGACATATTTCTGTCAAATCGACTTCCTCGCCGAATTCTTCTTTTCAAAGGAATTTGCTCAAGCACTTACTATAAATGTCGCGACGAAGCCGCTGATTCTCCTTCACGAAGCCAGACAGCTGGGCTTGAACACCTTTCAGCTCTTCTCCTCGCTGGGTGTGGGCATCTTGGAGCTTGTTTCTCTCCTGCTGCACCTTCTTAAGCACCCTCTCGCCGGCCTTTAGCTGACGCAGTAGCTGTTGCTTGTCCGGATCTAGTCCGGCGCCTTCTGCAATATTATTGTCAGATTCATGCCGCACTTTGTTAAATAATTATCTTTTCAAAGTGCGTCTTACCAGTGGGGGTCTCTGTGGCTCCCCCAGTGGCGGCTAGTGCGGCCTCAAGTTGGGCCTTGCACTCTTGGAGCTCCTGGGACAGATGGGTATTCTTCTCCGTAAGATCTTGCATAATAATTGATCCTTAAATCAGTTATTTCAACTATTTTAAGTCTCGGGGGCTACTGGCATATATAACTATTAAAATTACTTACCCGTATGTCTTTCACATACTGCTCCGTGGCTCTGGTTAACCCATCTTGAGCGGCACGGAGGTGCGCGTTTCCCGCATTAAAGGCATTTAACGCCTCCGGGGAGAAACACGCGTCACGAAGAACTGCCCGGCGACGCCTGTGATTCATGGCACTCTCCACCTCAGACCGGGTGGTTGACAGCCTGTCGGCATCCTCCGTCGGAGGAGCGTCCGGCTCATGCCTTGTATTCGCCTCCCCTCCCGGACCATGCGTTGGAGCATGGCTGCCGGAGGCTTGATTGGCAACCTCTCCGGACACCGTCCGTGGCGCTCTTTCTGGAAAAGTTATGAGCATTAATATACCTCCGGGATCCTTCCCTTAAAATAGCGGTGCTCCGTGCCGTTCTTGGCGACATTTTGATTCGTCGACTCCTCTTCCGCCTACCGGGCCGGATGACCCTTGTTGGTCGGCCGCTGGTTCGACTTCCCGCCTTAAAGGCACCTCCTGCGATACACCATCAGTATGGGATGGTCAGAATTAAGCGCGGATCAAATGATGGTGTCAAGACCTCGGTCGTAGTCACCTGGGAGGCCGGAGACAAACCGGGGTAGTCAGCCGTAATGGCGACTAGGGCATTGTCCATGCTACGTTGGTGGAATACCCCGTCAATCAGCTCCACCTTTATGTCCGGATCCTCTTTGGAGGTCGGATCAAGGGATCGTTCCGGATCCTCGGGCTGTGGAGTTAGGCTTCGTATGCCCTCCACGTCCCCGCACAGCTCCTGCGTCGAAATCACAGAGTAAGAAACTTGACTTTAAAAGTATGGATCGGGTAGATGAACATCCGCTTACCCAGCTCCGAGGGTTATTCATAGAGAATCCATTCAACGGATTCGTGCGGAGGAAGTCCTCCTCCTCTCCCTTGTACAAGCCGGACAGGATCTTTGCCAGATCGGCTGCCGAGCCTGGCCCTTTGCGGCCATGACGGGTGGCGTCATCTTCCCCGTTGAAATCCCACATAGGGTGGCCCCTATATTGGAGTGGCTGCACCCCTCGCATAATGCACGTGGCCATGACTCCAATCATGGTCAATTCGGAGTGGGCCAGTAACCTAATCCGGCCCATCAGATAATGGACGCTCCTATCATCTTCCCGTTGAGGGCTCCGCGGGCGCCAACTCAGGCGTTTCTTCAAGGGAGCATTGCTGAACTCCGGGAGGCCGATCCGAACTGGATCCGGCAGAGGGGCGTCCTCCATGTAGAACCATTCCGAAGGCCAGTCTTGGGACCTTCTTCGGGTGCGGATAGATCCGGCGATCGCCATATTTCGCTCCGCCCACTTGATATATCGACCCCTCATGAGAACGGGTGCGAGACAAAACAGTCTCTTCCACAGCGCAAAATGGGGCTCGATGCCCAAGAACAGCTCGCAAAAAGCTACGAAGCCCGCGATGTGCAAAATGGAGGCGGCGTGAGGTGGTGAAGCTGAGTCAGAGAACTCTAGGAGCCCCGGAGAAACGGATGTATGGGAAATCCGAGTCCCCTTATTAGATAGGGGACGAAGCATACCCGCCCCTTTGAAGGGTTGGGGCGCTCTCCGCCGCTTTCCACCCTTGTAGGTGGCTAGTCCGCTCGAACCGGAACCATGAAAGCTGGGGAGATATCCTCGGTTTGGAGTGCCACTAGCTCATGTGTGGAACTGCATCTCCCCAATCTCCGGCTTAGGGCTGGGGCCGAGAGGAGGAGCCGTCGGCTATCCATGATGGAATGGATTTACATCGAGGCGCTTGATGAGAACTTGCGGATGGAGGATGGTGTGAGCTGGATCTAGATCCTCGCCTCTCTTATAGGCGGCTCGTTCGCACGGCTAGGGGGTAAAATATAAAAATACCCCAGCCTTTCGCATTCGTACGACACGTGGAAGAAGGCCATTATTGGGCGTAGAAGCCAAGGAGCGCAACTTTTATAAGGAAGCTGGACACTATTCGACGGGAACATGAAGTTTGAAGGAGAACCTGCCTTGCAACACCGAAGACAATACACGCGCCGGACTCATCGTCATTGAAGCCTGGTTCAGGGGCTACTGAGGGAGTTCCGGACTAGGGGGTGTCCGGATAGCCGAACTATCATCATCGGCCGGACTCCCAGACTATGAAGATACAAGATTGAAGACTTTGTCCCGTGTCCGGATGGGACTTTCCTTGCCGTGGAAGGCAAGCTTGGCGATACGGATATGTAGATCTCCTACCTTTGTAACCGACTCTGTGTAACCCTAACCCTATCCGGTGTCTATATAAACCGGAGGGTTTTAGTCCGTAGGACGAACAACAATCATACCATAGGCTAGCTTCTAGGGTTTAGCCTCCTTGATCTCGTGGTAGATCCACTCTTGTAACGCACATCATCAATATTAATCAAGCAGGACGTAGGGTTTTACCTCCATCAAGAGGGCCCGAACCTGGGTAAAACATCGTGTCCCTTGTATCCTGTTACCATCCGCCTAGACGCACAGTTCGGGACCCCCTACCCGAGATCCGCCGGTTTTGACACCGACAATGGTCTTCCCTAAAAAAAGGTTGTGGCATCTGACATGTGTCCTGTGCATCTTCCACTTTATTGCCACACGCCTCAACAAATGATTTTTTTGTGGCAATGATGTTCATGTGATTATAGAATTTGGAATTTAATATTCTGTAAAAAATTGAAGAACAAAATAAGTACTCCCTCCATTCCTAAATATAAGTCTTTTTAGAGATTTCAAATGGGCTACCGCATACGGATGTATATAGACATATTTTAGAGTGTAGATTCACTCATTTTGCTTCGTATGTAGGCACTTGTTGAAATCTCTAGAAAGACCTATATTTAGGAACGGAGGGAGTAGATACTTGGTGATCCCACCACTAAAGAAAAGAAGGGGAAATCCCATTACATTATATTTTATAGCACAAAATACACAAACCAGTTTCCAAAACCCCCTAGAAAATATCGATCCATAATCCCTGATGCTAAGATTCAAAATATTAGTGTATTTATCGCAAGATTAATTTATACATAAATATTTACATGTTGCAGATACTTGGACATTCTCCAACGGTCATTAAGCGGTACCAAGATTTGCATATTTTGAGGATGTCATGTGAAGTTCGAGCAGATCAAGAAGAAATCACAATCGTATGACACATTTTAGGGACAATCAATCTGGATGAAAAACTTCATAGATAACACAGCAGCACACCTTATATAGCCTAGAATATAGTAAAGAACAAATCAAAAATCTTATGAAGATTTCATAGTGTCTCTATTTTCTTGTGGAACATGACAGGGCTTATGAAACATATAGACATCGTCTAAGTGAGCACGACAAAGATGCAATCTTCGAACAAAGATAAAAAAAGTAGCAGCATATGGAAGATTTGAATCTGGTCCCTCTTGGTTTTGAGCTAATTGTTATCTTCAAAAGATCAATTGTTGGGCTCAGCGGTGCCACCAGTGATAGTCGGCGGGGAAACCACTCGTTAGATGGACAATTTTTCCCACATTATCTGTTTCTCTCAGCTTCTCCTAAACTGCAATAACAGTCAGACAAACACTATATGTTGCATATATAGTTGCAGAACGTTTAGAAGCCGAAAAAATCAGTAAAGCATTTCATTCGTTAAAAAAATTAAGAGAGGTAAGTTAACACTGTCGATGGATAACATGATCTAATCTTAGTTATGGCAAGATTAAACATGAACTAAAAATGTTCTGAAGACACCCTGCTATCAGCATAGCAGTGGAGAAAGGCTACTATTCCAGGATGACAATCTGTACAATAACAAGCTATAATAACTATTGCTTCCCAAAGCTAACCAAGAAAGAAAGACTAATCCACACAAAATTTAGCATGACAAAAGCCGCACAAAGACCTGCCTACTTGAGATGGTTATACCCTCAGGAAAATAAATCATACTAAATTATTAATGGATACATAAGTAAATTTAAAGGCTAAAAATGAAGGAAATGCCTAATGGCATGTGCCTTTTAGTTATTCATATGCATGTACATTTCAAGCTACGATTTACTTCGCAAAAGGGAAAATCTTATGGCAAGTAACACAACATAACTATCTTCCAACGGAAATCACGACAAGTGATGAAGACAACAATAAAACATCAAGGACCTGCAGGAAGAAAAGCAGCGGCCATATATCTTGCGAACATGTAGATTCCATGCCCAAGTACAACATTGGTACAAACTTTCTCTATACCCAAACAATATGCAATCCACTCTAAGCATAGACAACTTGGCCTACCCTAAAAACCATCAAGTCTTTTAGCAAAAATCTACATACCTTCACGCTAAAATCTACAATATTTTTGCAATTCAACAATCCACCATTAAACCTGATATCTAGCATGGCCTCTCATGATTTGTGCTTTATGACATGTAATAGAACATGGATAATCTTCTCATCTGCAAGTGCATATGGCCATCCAAACATGTGGGACTAATCCTTGGCATCTAAATTAATAATTAGGAACACTCACATTGGAGAGAAAAATGGCAAACCAGATCCTAGCATATTACATTGACCGAATTTTCTTATTACCATGACTATATAGGTCTAGAGCAAGTATATTAGAAAATAGCAGCATGAACACTAAATGTTTTGTCCCTCGATAAATTTTTTTGGCACTTACCCATGAAAATTGTCCACCATGGAATTTGTTGCCAGTCCCAGCCACCTTGAATTAAGTGGAATGAGTTTCAGCAAGCTTGGAGCTGCATTGCCATTTCCCATACACCCTCTGAAGCCAATCTTTTCTTTTCCATTATTGTCCTAAAATACTGCATGTTGGTTGTAAAGTAAAAGTAGTGGACAATGAAACAAGGGAACACAGGAAGATGCCGAATATTGAAAGAGATCGATACTCACAAACACATGACGTTGGATATTACAAGAAGGATAGTTTGGCAGAACCATGGAAGAATTGTGGCTCCATTATTCTTTTTCGTTAGATTTACCCCTGGTGCATCTTATTCCATTACAACAAGTCTAGATTTAGCATATAGAAACTGTTCTACCCGTCATAGACCTATAATCGTCCAGGAATATGATTCCCTGTAATATCAAGATACTACTGAACAACATAATCAAAATATTAAAATATAAGAACAATGAAACCATATTGGAATGGGACCACACAGTCAATGCAAAATATTTTGTGATTCACTTAAATACCCTAGAAAAATGTTAACAAAATATTACAAGGAGGTCAACATAACCATATTAGAATGGGTGTATACAATCATAGCAAAAACGTCTGTGCTTCACTTCAAAGCCCAATGGTCTAGACATATGTTAACCAAACATTACAAGGAGGTAAGACTTTGCACATAGGGTAAAATTAGCAGGATTGATGCACATCGGTTCCTCTCCAAAAGCCAACAGAAAAGCTTGAAGCATTTAGTGAAGTTTGAATCAAGAAAATGTACAACACAAAGCATGTGGTGATTTCAATACTGTGGAGCACAGAGAAATACATTTTTTAGTGAAAAATGATCCAAAATTGTAAAATGTTAAAATGAAGGTGGTTTTTCATATTCCCATTTTTCCCTTAAGAGTAAGAACATACTATTAGTTTTTCATAGAAAAGACGGATCAAAATAAAAAAAACATATTTTCGATTCAGCAAATGAAGCGTTCACTTGTGTACATGGCTTTCTTGGAGCAGACAAACAAGGCCCACCAGTTGACGGGTTTAGGGGGTCTTTGGCCCAGCCCACTGGTCGCAATCGGCATGCCGAGCACCCCCTAATCTAGGACTCTATCAGGCTTGTCTCGTCGGTCGAATATGATTAGTATTTCCGACCATGGGTTATACTTCGGTTCGGCGGGCTCCATGACATAGAAATCGCGAAGCGCCCGTTTTATCTCCTTCCATGTGACGTGGGTAGCATAAATCATATTCACGTCTTTGACCTCGGGAGGGAACTTCTTGCCAGCATTGCTCGGTTCAGGATGGTCTCTACCCTCATTGTTACGAGGTTGATTCTTGCCCTGGTTCTCAGACGCCATCTTACCGGCTTGCTTGATCACCCAGCAGTTCCAGTTGCTGTGAGTGGTTGGCTTATCTGGATTGCCATGAATAGTGCAAGGCTGGTCCGAAATCCAATCTAGCTGTGAGGCGCCACCTTTTCCTCCTTGGAAAGGCTTCATTTTGCCACCCCCATGTTGGTTACCGAAACTAGCATTGACTTCGCCATCCTCGGCATCGCTATTGTTGCCTCTATTGTGGCGCTTATTATTTCTATCGCATTGAGGTTTCCCCTTTCCATCACATACCTCGGAGGTACCAGGGTTACTACCTCGGTTGCTCTTCCGTGCCAGCCAGTTATCCTCATCGGCACATAATCGAAGCATAAGTTGAGTGAGGCCTGCCATTGTTTTGGGCTTCTCGTTCCCTAGCTCTCTCGCCAGCCATTCATCGTTGATGTTGTGCTTGAATGCTTCTATCGCCTCTGCGTCTGGGTAGTCCACTATTTGATCCATCTTTGCCAGGAAGCGATTCTAGAATTTGCGGATCGATTCTCCTAGCTTTTGCACAACGTGTGCGAGATCATCGACATCCGGAGGCCTTACGTAAGTGCTATGGGAATTTGCCCTAAGTTCGTCCTCAAGGTCGTCCCATACACGCTGATTGAATTTTCTAGAAGATTGTTGAGCCAGTGTCGAGCTGAACCCTTCAGTTTCAATGGTAAATACTTGATGTCTTGTAAGTCGTCTCCACCTGCCATGTGTATTACCATGAGTATGTCCTCTATCCATACTGCGGGGTCTGTTGTACCATCTTATTGTTCAATATTTATGGGTTTAAACCCTTCGGGGAACTGGTGCTGCATGACTTCATCTATGAATCATTGGGGGGTGAGCAGCTCCTCTAACCCTTGTAGTGGCATGGCATACGTCAGACATGGTTACATTGCGGTCGCAGGTGTAATCACGCACATCGCCATTCTTGGCCAACCAAGCCAAATATCATGCATGTCCAGTAGGTGGGCATTGCTTGGATTTACAAATTGACCGTGGTGGGTTTTCGAGCCTTAAAGGCCTTTTCTCTTTGGGAGCGGGCCTCGAGGTAATACTTGTCTGTTCTGACTTGCCGATCATCAATCCAAGGAGATAGGCCCCTAGCGGGGCGATCGAGACCTTCAGCCCATTCGGGCTTTGAAAGAGCGCTATCCTCGGCCTCTGCATCCATCTCGTCTAGTGATTTTATGTGGAGGTAGGGCTTCTTGGCACATATTTGTTGTAGCTTATCCTCAAATGTCTGCTCAGCTCAGCTCAAAGGAGGTCGGTCCATGTGTCATTTAGGTAGTGCTCGTCATCTTTGAGACGTTGATATCTGCTTTTGATGATTTTATAGTCGTGTTGGTCAATCGCTTACGCAGTTTCTCAAGCTATGGGCCCACAAGGGGTTCGCCAAAAGCGCCATACACATCGGGTCCGAGGCTTTGATCCTCGTCGGGATTGTAATCTCCGTCGTCGGGGTCCCACGTTCCCGTTGGCCTTGTCATTGTCGTTTCTGTTGTCATCGCTGCCGGTACTAGCACCGCCATTAGCTTTCTCACATCATCGGTGTTGCCGTTACTGGCACCACCATTACTGGTGTTACCATTGCCAGTGCCCCCATTATGGCGGCCTTTGCGCCTACACTTCAGGTTTCCTCCTTCGTCACCGTTCTTGGGGGTGTCTACCATGTAGACATCATAGGTGGAGGTCATGGCCCACTTGCCGGTGTGATTGATTGCTAGTGGTGGAGCGGTGTCTGAAGTTTTGCCGACGACTTCATCCATGACGATGCTGGCTAAAACGTCAGTTAAATCTTCGACATTAGCGACTAGATGGATGGTGGGTGGGCTGAAAATCCAAACCTCTCCCGGTTTCTCCCATATCTGATCATAAACCAAGTTCCGGTCGTCCGACATTGCAAGCTTCTGAATTCGACCTAACATTTCGTTCAAGAGATTGTTCTCGCCTTCATTCTTGGCTAGATCGATGGTCGTGTCCAATGGGAATTTGTCCGAGGTCCGATATGACATGGCCTCGGGTTTTTCATCTGGTAGGCTAGATGCCTTGTCCATAATGGTAGTGCTTGGCTCCAGACTCAAAGTAGGATATGAGGTTGGCATTACAACATCATCCTAGGTTACGATTAATTCTGAGGCTTGGACTAGTGTGTCAGCATGATCTTCGATCTGGTGTGACACCCAACTCGAAAATGCCAGTTCACCGCGAGAATTAGTGGTCCATTCCAGGTTTCTGAATCTAACGATCCGACTCGGAGCGAATATAGCTGTGACGCCCGGATAATTAAGCTACAGTAATTCCCTGCTAATGATGCCACGTCACCACAGTTACTGTTGTTAACCTCACGTTAGTTCAAAACGGATTCAAATTTCTAATTCAAAATATGGCAAACCACAAAATTTTTCTAACATTAAAAATAAAATGTTCAAATTGGGACAATTAAATCCTAAGTAATTATGGTGGAGGATCACATTCTTATAAAATAATTAAAAGCACTAAACTAAATAAAATAAAGGGCTTGAACAAATAATTAAATGCATTTTATAAAACATTAAACTATTTTATTAGGTATGAGAAATTCATGTGGTAATAGAGTATTTATAAATACTAATTTAGGGGCTAGTGGTATATTTAATAAAACTAAAATAAATAGAAACTAAGTTAGAAAGGAAAAAGCTCAAAACAAAAGAGAACACAAAAAAAACAGAAACCCCCCCCCCCCAACTGGGCCAGACGGCCCAGCTGGCCGACCCACTTGGCCCAGCCGGCCGACCCACTTGGCCCAGCCGGCCCCTCCCTCTGGCCTAAAGGGCAAACCCTAGGCCGCCCGATCCCCACGCCCACTCGCCCCCCACTCCTCGCCACCTCCTCCTCTCGCTTCGATCTAGATCGGGCAGACTTCGATCCCATCGCCCGACGCCACCGCCGATCCCGTCGCCCGCTTCTACCTCGCCGACACCACTTCCCGTCGCCGGACGTCCACACCGCCGTGACACCCGCGACGACCCCTCCCTGCGGCCACCATCGCACCTTCGCTGGATCTCCACCAACCCCGCCGCCGCCGCCGTCCGAGCCGCCTCGGCGCCGTCGCCTCGATCCCCTTCGCCGGATGCCGTCGCTACCTCGCCGTCGATCCTCTCGACTCGGCACCCCGGCTCCCCCGAGCCCCCTGCCGCCCTCTCGTGAGCCCCCCACATCCTCCCTCTTCCCTTGAGCTCCGGCTCCCCACTAGCTAGCCCGCTACAGCGTCCCGAGAACTCGTCGCCGCCGCTTGGTTCTCCACCGTGGCCACAGCCCGCAGGACTCGCGATCGAAGCTTTGCCTCGTGTTCCCGGAATCCCAGAACCATCGATGCCCTTTGGTCGCCTCTCCATATGCTGCAACCTTGAAACCGAGCTCGCCGAGATCCGGCCATCGCCATTGCCCGTCGTCGGCATCGCTTGGGACCTCCCTCACTCCCACCCCTTGCACCGTTGGACGCGGGACTTCACGCGTTCTCAACGCCACCGAGGACGCCTGCTTTGGTGGCTCAGAATCGATTTCCGCGACATCCCGTGCGTCGTCGCCATGTTTTGGTTGCAGGCGACTAAACATCGGCGCCACCGACGTGTCCGCTTAACCCAGCCGCTTATGACGCCAGTGCCACTGGCTGCTGGGACCCGCCTTCTGATTAATCACAACTTAAGTAAACTGGCTAATTAACTAACCTAAATACTCCCTGACATGTGGGGCCTAGCCCCAGAACGCTAAAAAAGGAATTAAAATAGATAAATAAATAATACATAAATAAGTAAATAGTAATTAAAAATAATTAAAACATCTAATTAATCAATTAATTAATTAACTTAATTAATTCTGATTAGATTAACCTAATAACTAACTAACCTAATTAACTACCGTTAATTAATTAGACAGCCTATGACATGCAGGACCCACCCTTCAGCTTGACTGGTCAAAGGTCAAAGCTGACCGCTGATGTCATGATGACATCATAAATGCATTTAGAATTAAATTAGTTCTGTTAATTCTAGTAAATGATTAAATCCTTTTTAAATTAATATAAAATAAACCGTAGCTCGGATGGAAATACTTTGTACATGAAAGTTGCTCAGAACGACAAGACGAACCCGGATACGCAGCCCGTTCGTCCACCACACACTCCTAACATATCAAACAAGCAACTTTCCCCCTTCGGTTCAATTGTCCGAAAACACGGAACACCGGGGATACTTTCCCGGATGTTTCCCCCCTTCACCGGTATCACCTCCTACAGCATTAGGTCACCTCTAGCACCGCGTATTGCCATGTTACGCTTTGTGATACTTTGATTGCTCTGTTATTTATTGTGTTCCCCCTCCGTTACTTCTTTCTCGTAGACCCCGAGACCGCCACGACCCCGATTCGACTACGGTGTTGACGATCCCTCCTTGCTGAGCAACCAGGCAAGCCTCCCTTGATCACCAGATATCGCCTACTCTCCTCTATATCGCTTGCATTAGAGTAGTGTAGCATGTTATCGCTTTCAGATTATACCTATCCCGATGCATAGCCTGTCCTTGTTACTATCATTGTTACCTTACCTCGCAATCCTATATGCTTAGTATAGGATGCTAGCACTTTCATCTGCGGCCCTACATTCTTGTCCGTCTGCTGCAGATCGGGCCGTGATCACTCGGGAGGTGATCACGGGTATATACTATATACTTTATACATGATACATGTGGGGACTAAAGTCGGGTCGGCTGGTGGAGCACCCGTGAGTGGATCTTTGTGGTGGAGCGACAGGGCAGGTTGAGACCGCCTAGGAGAGAGGTGGGCCTGGCCTGCTCGGCGTCATGGATACTTAACACGCTAACGAGATCTTGGTATTTGATCTGAGTTGGCTACGAGCTTATACGCACTAACCATCTACGCGGGAGTAGTTATGGGTATCCCGCGTCGTGGTATCAGCCGGCACTTCGTGACGCCACGATCGAGCGGCGCGCCGGATTGGACTGAACGCCACTAGGCTAGGTCTGCTTCCGTCACAGACGCAACGTGCGTGTGTGCTCGTGGCGATGGGCCCGCACCCTGCGCGCTTAGGTTTAGACCGGCGTCTGGCCTCTCTGTTGAGCCTAGGTAGGGCTGCGACGTGTTGATCTTCCGCGCGGGCATGACCCAGAAAGTGTGTCCGCCAAATGGGATCAAGCGTGCGGGTAAGATGGTGCACCCTGCAGGAAGTTAATCTATTCAATAGCCGTGATCTTCGATAACAGGACGACTTGGAGTTGTACCTTGACCTTATGACAACTCGAACCGGATACTCGATAAAACACACCCTTCCAAGTGCGAGATACAACCGGTGGTCGCTCTCTCTCAGGGATATGAGGAGGGGATCGCCGGGTAGGATTATTGCTATGTGATGTTACTTGGAGGACTTCAACCTACCCTCTCCTACCTATTGCAAGACAGGTGACCAGAAGCGTAGTCTTCGATAAGACTAGCTATCCCCCTCTTATTCTGGCATTCTGCAGTTTAGTCCACTGATATGGCCCTTTACACATATATCCATGCATATGTAGTGTAGCTCCTTGCTTGCGATTACTTTGGATGAGTACTCACGGTTGCCTTGTTTCCCCCTTTCCCCCTACCTCTATTCGATTGCTGCAACTGACGATGGAGCCGGGAGCGACGCCACCGTCGATGACGACTACTACTCGAGGTGCCTACTACTACGCAGCAGCCCACGGCGACCGTGAGTAGCTAGGAGGATCCCAGCGGGAGGCCTGCTCCTCTTCGATCTGATCCCAGTTTGTGCTAGCCTTCTTAAGGCAAACTTGTTTAACTTATGTCCAGTACTCAGATATTGTTGCTTCCGCTGACTCGTCTATGATCGAGCACTTGTATTCGAGCCCTCGAGGCCCCTGGATTGTATTATGATGCTTGTATGACTTATTTATGTTTTAGAGTTGTGTTGTGATATCTTCCCGTGAGTCCTTGATCTTGATCGTACACATTTGCGTGCATGATTAGTGTATGATTAAATCGAGGGCGTCACAAGTTGGTATCAGAGCCGACTACCTGTAGGAATCCCCCTTCCCAACTCCTTGGCCGAAGTCAAGTCTAGACATTACAAAACTTTTACTAACATGGCTGTGTGCCTTATGGGCCCACGTCGCCATTGGGTGGTATTAGGATCTTTTACTCCTCGACCTTTACTCTGGGATTCTGAACTCTCTTCTATTCGGGTCAAACGAAATTTTTACTAAAATCTAACTTTAGGTTCTCGAAAATACTTTCTCCCGGAGAGGCCCTGCAGTCCAGATGGTTACCGATCGCACTGTAAGATTTCGAGATACTCTTTGATATTCTCTCGAGACTTTGTGCCCATCACTTTTGCTATTCCCGACCACCGATAAATCCGTATGGAAAACTACTTACACTTGCTATTCTTACATTCATCCCCAGTTGGTCTTGTTATTACAAGATACCCTGAAAAACTCGTCGTTGTTTCGATAATCCTTTGTGCTTACTGCCTTGCTGTTCTTTGTCACCTGAATACCCCTACGGATAATTCTCGCACTTATCGAGTATTCGCCATCCCCGGTTGTTCGGTGTTACACGTAAGTCTTTGAAATACCATTCGATCTTCCAAATCCTCAAGAACCTATTGCTCGAATTTCTTGTTTGCTTTCATTATGATTAAACCCATAAGTATAGTAATCATATTGGCATCCTTTGTCACCATCATTTTGAGTCCATTGATTCAATACGCTGTGAATGTTCGCAATCATCATCGAGTCCTAGGATTATCCTTCCGCTCGACGTCATTTTGAACATGAGCTGGTTCTCGACCAAATTATCTGTCGTCAATTGTGCCTCTGGTATATTCAATTGATCCATCCTTGATCAGAGCGTCTGCTTCTGATCCTTTGTTTTGGAAATCATAATTCCTTTGCATTTATGCTTTGAATTATTCAGATGATTCCATAACCTGTTGCATTTGCATTCCTTCCTCTTCTGGTTGAGTATCGATACTCACATCAGATCCTCTGTGGACCATCAAGTCCTTTGTTGGATTGTTATCTGACAATGTCCTTCACATTTGATCGCTTTGTGAGTTCTTCCCCTGATACCTAATGCCTTTGTTAAGTTGTATCCTCTGATTGACCAACCATGCTCTGCTTCCGAGCTGGTGGTATTTACTATTGGAGCTTGTGGTATATGTTTCCATGACACCCTGACGGGTTGAACCTATGCCTTCCTTTATATGTGTGAACTCGAAGTTTTCACGAGTCATACTCATCCGTATTTCACCGTAAAACTTTCAACACTAATGCCTTTATCAAAGCGAGATGTGAATGGAAGGTTATACATTGCGAAGTGGAGTCGACCTTGAACTTTGTGTTCATGCCCATGGACACGATGTAGATCCTATCATGGAAACTTCTTGTAATAATAACTATTTTCTTGATAAATATCATATGGTATCGTGAATTGATCCTACGCAACCGTGGTTCCGACCATGTTTGTTCTCCTTGATTCTATTTCTCGCATGTTAGAGTACTTGTCTTCGCAGAGCATTACCCCATCCAACCTCTACTTTGATCTGTCGTTGAGTGTTACCCCGGTATCTCGAGATTATCATGGAACTGCATAACATCTTATGAGTTCTTCATCAAGTTCTACCTTCCCACTGATTCCAATTTTTCACGGGCTCAATTACTAAACACTCAAAGACACCAATAACTGAACCGAGTCCGACTACGGTTCAACAACCCTTCGTAAGCTTCTATAAGTACGAAGTTTGTACCCGATCACATCATTCCTAGCCTGATCGGCTATATCATTATCATGCTAAATTTTAACGTGCTACCGGGTCCTTCTCCTCGAGCACAAATTTCGACGGTGAGCTAATCTTACAATCGATCTTCCTCGCCATACTGCTTTGTCCTTGGACAGCAAGCTTGATTTCGAGTTTGTGTCTTACCCATGGTTCCTATAACCTTCCGCTTCATTATTCCTTTGACTTGATGTCGTCACTGATTGATTACATCTTCATGAAATCTCTCGACAAATGTGTCGTGATCATCATCAACCTTGTGAGCTCTTCCAGATATCAATTGAGTTCATGATGAGAAATACCATCCTTGCCCTCGATGATTTGTGTTACCTTTGACCACTTATTTGCCTTCCGCTCAACACAAACTTGTTCGCCTTTTGAGTTATACCTTGAGATCCCTACTATCCAGCATTTGTTCTTCCTTACCTTGGAGTATTACCATATTTTAATATCAAGGATGTGGTGAGGATTGCTCCACCTCTTAAGAAATTCTTGGTATAGTGATACTTCTCACCATCACCATTCTTTCTTGGTCCTCAGTTGATTCCAACCGGGGTACCAACAAGTGAACTATGTTGTTTGGATTCTGCCCTTCTAGCAACCCTATTGCTTTGAAGTTAATGGTCGGCCGTTCATTCTTGGACTATTGATTATTGAATCACCATTCTGACATTGGTCGTGCAGCCCAACCCATATTTCGGGCGCACCTTTCAACCAATGTTTAATTGTGTATGTTGTCCTCGAGCATGCTTCATTATATCATTTGATCTAACAAATGCTATCCCCTTATCCACATAATTGAGGAGATGCATTTTTTTGGATACCTCGTTGAATTATCGCTGAGTCCGTCAGCCACTTCCTCATCCTCTCCTTGGTTTAATGATGAACTCTGGTTTCGGAACTTGCTTCCATAGTTCATTGCCTGAGAATCTTGAAATGTCTTTTCGTCTATTTGTGTTGCACCTTTTCTTCTCGGACATCTTGAGTCCGAGGTATCATGACACCAATCGGATCTGAATCTCGGTCAGATATGATGGTTGGGACAACTTTCCAAGAGTTATGATGTTGGTCCTTTGATGACCCGTAACATGATGTCATGCCTAGCACCCCCTGTGGAGGACCTATCGTTATAATTTCTTTTGCAAGGATAACCACTCCTCCCGGAGGAAATTGTAAGACCTATTTTATAAGCTGTTCCTGATGGATCCATTGAGTATCTAAAGCCCGACCTTTGTTTGAATACCATGTCAATGCTATCTCAAAAGCTTGTCTGTGGTACTGGTTTTCAATAAGAACATTTGAAGCCCAATGCTAAATGTTTCTTGCTCAATTATCCAAACACCGCTGTATGGGTAATGTCACGAAATTTCTCTCCCTACCTAAGGAGTTATCTACGCTATATCCTGTCATGGATATCATGCTCGCTTGTCCTTGGGAAGGATATACCCACGATATACGTGTTTAAGCACATTTTCCTTCCCGCTGATTTGTTCCAACTTTCTTGTAAACTACTTAACCGAGCAAAGTGGTAATCCCCGCTAGGTAAACACCTCGTGTACCTTCCTGTCTGGTGTAACCTGTTTCTACTTACCGGTGATGACATTCTCGTAATCACCGTGGACGAGAACTTGTTTATTGGTCCGCCTCGCTCAACGAAAGCGGAAAATGGTTCTCTTCGTCCCTCGCCTTGGTATCGACGTTGTTGCCGACATAATCGACAGGCTACTCTCGACATGCCTTGCTATCGTGACCGGGCAAGATGTCCTGCTCCTATAAAAAACACCGGTGGGCCCATAACCCACAGTGTCCACCGGATCGAAACCTGACTCTTCTTTACAACCCGGATTCTAATGTGTCATGTGCACTGGCTTCAGATGTGATTCACGAGCTAAAATATATACCATTATTCTTCCTGGAATCAAACAACATGTTATTCTCATTGTTCAAACCCCCCATTCCAGCTTCTGACTAGTCAATGAATGATCGCCTACCAATTTGAAACTTTGGTACCATCGTATATTGCACTCAGAGAATTCACTGAAATACAACTCGTGGGGTACCTTGTGTATTTCCTATTGAGTTCACCATCAGATGCCCAGCCTTGTGGAGATGCGTTCTTCCGGAGTTTTCCCCTTGGTCGCGTTCGTAGGACGATGGAGATCCCAGAGAAAGGATGACGGGTTGATCATGGTGATTTGAAGCAGAGAAATGAAGACAACAACGAAAGGGATCAACCTCTTCGAAAGGACAACCAAGATCGAGAAGACTCGTTAGGTTTCTTGCTACCCGCACCTCCCCCCTACTCCCCTGCTTAAATCTCGGGACGAGATTTCTTGTAGTGGAGGAGAATTGTGACGCCCGGATAATTAAGCTACAGTAATTCCCTGCTAATGACGCCACGTCACCACGGTTACTGTTGTTAACCTCACGTTAGTTCAAAACGGATTCAAATTTCTAATTCAAAATATGGCAAACCACAAAAGTTTTCTAACATTAAAAATAAAATGTTCAAATTGGGACAATTAAATCCTAAGTAATTATGGTGGAGGATCACATTCTTATAAAATAATTAAAAGCACTAAACTAAATAAAATAAAGGGCTTGAACAAATAATTAAATGCATTTTATAAAACATTAAACTATTTTATTAGGTATGAGAAATTCATGTGGTAATAGAGTATTTATAAATACTAATTTAGGGGCTAGTGGTATATTTAATAAAACTAAAATAAATAGAAACTAAGTTAGAAAGGAAAAATAGATAAAAGGAAAAGCTCAAAACAAAAGAGAACACACAAAAAAACAGAACCCCTCTAATCGGGCTGACGGCCCACCGTGGTCGACTCCACTTGGCCCACCGGCCCTCCCTCCGCCTAAAGGGCAAACCCTAGGCCGCCACGATCCCCACGCCCACTCGCTCCCCCCACTCCTCGCTACCTCCTCCTTCGCCTGATCTGGATCGGGCAGACCCAGATCCCATCGCCCGACGCCGCCGCTGATCCCCGTCGCCCCGCTTCTACCTCGCCGACGCCACTTCCCGTCGCCGGACGTCCACACCGTCGTGACACCCGCGACGACCCCCTCCCCTCGCGCCACCATCGCACCTTCGCCGGATCTCCACCAACCCCGCCGCCGCTCTCGTCCCTGAGCCGCCTCGGCGCCGTCTGCCTCGATCCCCTCCGTCGGACGCCGCCGCTACTCGCCGCCGATCCTCTCGACTCGGCACCCCAGCTCCCCGAGCCCTGCCGCCCTCTGTGAGCCCCCCACATCCTCCCTCTTCCCTTAAGCTCCGGCTCCCCACTAGCTAGCCCGCTACAAGTCCGAGAACTCGTCCGCCGCTTGGCTCTCCACCGTGGCTACAACCCGCAGGACTCGCGACCGAAGCTTTGCCTCGTGTTCCGGACTCCCAGAACCATCTCGATGCCCTTTGGTCGCCTCGCCATATGCTGCAACCTTGAAACCAAGCTCGCCGAGATCCGCCATCGCCATTGCCCGTCGTCGGCATCGCTGGGACCTCCTCACTCCCACCCCTAGCACCGTTGGATGCGGACTTCACGCTGCTCAACGCGACCAACGACGCCCGCTTTGGTGGCTCAGAATCGATTTCCGGCGACATCCGTGCGTCGTTGCCGTGTTTTGGTTGCAAGCGATTAAACGCCGGGCGCCACCGACGTGTCCGCTTAACCCAGCCGCTTATGACGCTGAAGCCACTGGCTCGCTGGGACCCGCCTTACGATTAATCACAACTTAAGTAAACGGCTAATTAACTAACCTAAATACTCCTCGACATGTGGGCCTAGCCCGAACGCTAAAAAAGGAATTAAAATAGATAAATAAATAATACGTAAATAAGTAAATAGTAATTAAAAATAATTAAAACATCTAATTAATTAATTAATTAATTAACTTAATTAATTCTGATTAGATTAACCTAATAACTAATTAACCTAATTAACTACCGCTAATTAATTAGACAACCTATGACATGCGTGACCCACCCTTCACTTGATGGTCAAAGGTCAAAGTTGACGCTGATGTCATGATGACATCATAAATGCATTTAGAATTAAATTAGTTCTGTTAATTCTAGTAAATGATTAAATCCTTTTTAAATTAATATAAAATAAACCATAGCTCGGATGGAAATACTTTGTACATGAAAGTTGCTCAGAACGACGAGACGAACCTGGATACGCAGCCCGCTCGTCCACCACACACTCCTAACATATCAAACACGCAACTTTCCCCTTTGGTTCAATTGTTCAAAACACTAACACCGGGATACTTTCCTGATGTTTCCCCCTTCACCAAGATCACCTCCTACAAAGATTAGGTCACCTCTAGCACCGCCAGATTGCCATGTTACGCTTTGTGATACTTTGATTGCTCTGTTATTTATTGTGTTCCTCCGCTTACTTCTTTCCTAGAGACCCGAGACTGCCATGACCCCTGGGCTCGACTACGGTGTTGACGATCCTCCTTGCGAGCAACCAGCAAGCCCCCCGATCACGGATATCGCCTACTCTCCTCTATACTGCTTGCATTAGAGTAGTGTAGCATGTTACCGCTTTCAGCTTATACCTATCCCGATGCATAGCCTGTCCTTGTTACTACTCATGTTACCTTACCGCAATCCTATATGCTTAGTATAGGATGCTAGCACTTTCATCTCATGCCCTACATTCTTGTCCGTCTGCGTGCTATATTATCGGGCCGTGATCACTGGGAGGTGATCACGGGTATATACTATATACTTTATACATGATACATGTGGAGACTAAAGTCGGGTCGGCTGGTGGAGCACCCGCGAGTGGATCTTTGTGGCGGAGCGACAGGGCAGGTTGAGACCGCCTAGAGAGAGGTGGGCCTGGCCTGCTCGGGCGCTCATGGATACTTAACACACTTAACGAGATCTTGGTATTTGATCTGAGTTGGCTACGAGCTTATACGCACTAACCATCTACGCGGGAGTAGTTATGGGTATCCCGACGTCGTGGTATCAGCCGAAGCACTTCGTGACGCCAGCGACTGAGCGGCGCGCGCCGGATTGGACTGGAACGCCACTAGGCTAGGTCTGCTCCGTCACAGACGCAACGCAGGTGTGCTCAGGAGCGATGGGCCTGCACCCTGCGCGCTTAGGTTTAGACCGGCGTGCTGGCCTCTCTGTTGAGCCTAGGTAGGGCTGCGACGTGTTGATCTTCCGTGGCCGGGCTGTTGGGAAACGTAGTAATTTCAAAAAATTTCCTACGAACACGCAAGACCATGGTGATGGCATAGCAACGAGAGGGAGAGTGTCCGCCCACGCACTCTCGTGAGACCGAAAGCGAAGCGCTATATCAACGCTGTTGATGTAGTCGACGCCTTCACGATCCGACCGATCCAAGCACTGCACTCCGCACCTCCGAGTTCTTAGCACACGCTCAGCTCGATGACGATCCCCGGCTCCGATCCAGCAAAGCGCCGGGAGGAGTTCCACAAGACGACGGCGTGGTGACGATCTTGATGTTCTACCGTCGCAGGCTTCGCCTAAGCACCGCTACAATATGACCGAGGTGGAATATGGTGGAGGGGGCACCGACACTGCTAAGGAACGATCACGAAGATCAACTTGTGTGTTCTAGGGTGCCCCCGCCTCGTGATATAAAGGAGCAAGGGGAGGGCCGGCCGCCCTTGGGGCGACTAAGGAGGGGGGAGTCCTCCTCCTAGTAGGAGTAGGACTCCCTT
The DNA here is from genome assembly GCA_021605205.1 of Aegilops longissima. NCBI lineage: Eukaryota > Viridiplantae > Streptophyta > Magnoliopsida > Poales > Poaceae > Aegilops > Aegilops longissima. Next base: position 658,722,036 of record CM038677.1, on the reverse strand, counting down.
CCTAGTCCTACTAGGAAGAGGGAAGGGGAAGGAAAGAGAGGAGAGGGAGAGGAAGGGGGCCGCCTCCTAGTCCAATCGGACTCCCCATGGGGCGCGCGCCACCTCCCCGTGCAGCCCTCTCCCCCTCTTGACCCAATAAGGCCCATAACTTCCCGGGGTTCCGGTAACCCTCCGCACTCGGTTTTCTCCGAAACTTCCGAACCTTTCCGTGTCCTAATATAACCATCCAATATATCAATCTTTATGTATCGACCATTTCGAGACTCCTCGTCATGTCCGTGATCACATCCGGACTCCGAACTCCTTCGTACATCAAAATACATAAACTCATAATATAACCGCTATTGAAACCTTAGCGTGCATGGACCCTACGGTTCGAGAACTATGTAGACATGACCTAGAACCATTCTCGGTCAATAACCAATAGCGTAACCTGGATGCCCATATTGGTTCCTACATATTCTACGAAGATCTTTATCGGTCAAACCGCATAACAACATACGTTGTTCCCTTTGTCATCGGTATGTTACTTACCCGAGATTCGATCGTCGGTATCCAATACCTAGTTTAATCTCGCTACGGAAAGTCTCTTTACTCGCTCCGTAATACATCATCTCACAACTAACTCATTAGTTGCAATGCTTGCAAGGCTTATGTGATGTGTATTACCGAGAAGGCCCAGAGATACCTCTCCGACAATCGGAGTGACAAATCCTAATCTTGATTCATGCCAACTCAACATATACTTTCGAGACACTTGTAGAGTACCTTTATAATCACCCAGCTATGCGTTGTGCGTTTGGTAGCACACAAAGTGTTCCTCTGGTAAACGGGAGTTGCATAATCTCATAGTTGCAGGAACTTTGTATAAGTCATGAAGATAGCATAAGCAACATACTAAACGATCAAGTGCTAAGCTAATGAAATGGGTCATGTCAATCACATCATTCTCCTAATGATGTGATCCCATTAATCAAATGACAACACATGTCTATGGTTAGGAAACATAACCATCTTCGATTAATGAGCTAGTCTAGTAGAGGCATACTAGTGACTATCTGTTTGTCTATGTATTCACACATGTATTATGTTTCTGGTTAATACAATTCTAGCATGAATAATAAACATTTATCATGATATAAGGAAATAAATAATAACTTTATTATTGCCTCTAGGGCATATTTCCTTCACGGGCATGACCCAGAAAGTGTGTCCGGCCAAATGGGATCAAGCGTGCTGCTGGGTAAGACGGTGCACCCCTGCAGGGAAGTTAATCTATTCGAATAGCCGTGATCTTCGGTAACAGGACGACTTGGAGTTGTACCTTGACCTTATGACAACTAGAACCGGATACTCGATAAAACACACCCTTCCAAGTGTCGGATACAACCGGTGGTCGCTCTCTCTCAGGGATATGAGGAGGGGATCGCCGGGTAGGATTATTGCTATGTGATGTTACTTGGAGGACTTCAACCTACCCTCTCCTACCTATTGCAAGACAGGTGACCAGAAGCGTAGTCTTCGATAAGACTAGCTATCCCCTCTTATTCTCGCATTCTGCAGCTTCAGTCCACCGATATGGCCCTTTACACATATATCCATGCATATGTAGTGTAGCTCCTTGCTTGCAGTACTTTGGATGAGTACTCACGGTTGCCTTGTTTCCCTTTCCCCTACCTCTATTCGATTGCTGCAACTGACGATGGAGCCCAGGAGCGACGCCACCGCCGATGACGACTACTACTCGAGGTGCCTACTACTACGCAGCAGCCCACCGACGATGACCAGGAGTAGCTAGGAGGATCCCGTGCAGGAGGCCTGCTCCTCTTCGATCAGATCCCAGCTTTGTGCTAGCCTTCTTAAGGCAAACTTGTTTAACTTATGTCGTACTCAGATATTGTTGCTTCCGCTGACTCGTCTATGATCGAGCACTTGTATTCGAGCCCTCGAGGCCCCTGGCTTGTATTATGATGCTTGTATGACTTATTTATGTTTTAGAGTTGTGTTGTGATATCTTCCCGTGAGTCCTTGATCTTGATCATACACATTTGCGTGCATGATTAGTGTACGATTAAATCGAGGGCGTCACAATAGCGATCTGGCCGAGGTGGCCAATCGAATCCATGGAGGTAATGCTAATAAAGGCAAAAAGTTGTCCTGGAAAAAGGGTCAAGCCATAGTCGATGCGCTAGTCGATATGGAGGCGGGCCATCATGCCGCTTCAGCTACGCGGAGGGACCTGTATGGGGCACCAATGTCGGAGCTAAATCCAGTAGATCTCGGGTAGGGGGTCCCGATCTTGTAGCCTTGGCATGATGGTAAGAGGAGGCACGATGTTTACCCAGGTTTGGGCCCTCTCGAGGAGGTAATACCCTATGTCCTTCTTTCAATGTATTGATGCGGACTGGATATGAAGTCCAGGTGATTGATACGTCTCCAACGTATCTATATATTTTTATTGTTTCATGCTATTATATTACCAATTTTGTATGCTTTATATGCCATTTTACATCATTTTTGTGGACTAACCTATTAACTTAGGCCCAGTGCCAGTTTCTGTTTTTTGCCTAATTCTTTGTTTCGCAGAAAAACCATACAAAAGGAAGTCCAAACATGATGAAATTTTATGATGATTTTTCTGGACCAAAAGAGACCCTAGAAGTTTTGGAGATACACCAGATGATGTGCCAGGGAGCCACAAGCTCAGACGACACGCTCTAGCGGGGCTCGGTGTGAGCTTGTGACTCGTCTTGGCCTAATTCTTGGCCTATAAATTCCCTAAAATCTAGAAACCACCACAGCGAGCTCCAAAACAATTATGTCGCCGCTGCTGTCGGCGTTCTGGGAACGGGGGTCCCCAGACTTGCCTGCCTGCGGCCTGCGGCGTGGCTCAAGTGGTGGCCCAGCACGGCCCATCTTCATCAACACAAGACTCAAGACCCTCGCGAGGGGCCAAGCCTTGCGGGGCGGACGACGCAAGGCTTCCTCAAGGACGGCCTCGCCAGGAAGGCTCGCGAGGAGGCAGAGAGATCTAGGCAGGGTACCTCGCGAGGTGCACGTGACGCAAGCCATGACGATCGAGGCCAGGCGGGCGCCGGCCTGTGCAGTGTCCTTGTTTCCTCTTTGGTGCAAAGGGGGCAAGCACAGACGTGGAGTACCAAGGCATCAGGCAAAGGTTGCCATTTCGGTGCAACGAGACCAAGACCAGCGGAGCGGCAGGATGGAGGTCACCGGCAGTGCTTTTGGCAGCCGAAGACCAACTTTAGTCAGGATAACTTGTACTAGATGTTCCCCTTCGAAATGGCCGTTGTTGGCGCCCTTCCCGCTCAATATTTGGGAAGAGGCCCAGGGCCTCTATAAATAGGACTAGCCACCACGGTAGATGGGATCCAGACTTTGGAAGCCTAGCCATAGAGAGAGAGGCGGTCGAACTCACCCAAGCAGTTCATCGCACCAGCCCAAGAACACCTCTCGCGAGGCTGTTCTCCCCTTGTACTGTTCATCATCAGCCCCTGAGGCAATCCACCACACCACACACTGGAGTAGGGTATTACACCACAACGGTGGCCCGAACCAGTATAAATCTCGTGTCCCTTGTGTTGTTCACCGTTTCCAGCTTAGATCTCACGAGGCGATCGGACGTAGATCGGTAGGGGAGAGATCTTCGTGCGCACCCCAGTGTTCGAACCATAAGGGTCTGCCGGAACCCAACATCCGACCTTTGGCGCGCCAGGTACGGGTGCGCCGGGATCTTTCTCCCGCTGTTCGCGTTCGATCTTCCGTCGGTTCCATGGTCGACGCCGCCGGCTCGCTTCGGCGCCGGGCTGCTCGCCGCCAGCGCCGCTTAGACGGCACCTGTCGGCGGGCGCCTGCTGCTCCCGTTGCTCGCCGCTAACGCCGCCACCGGCCCGGCGGGGAACGAGCAGCAGGCCTCGTCTCTGCATCGTTCGGTGCGGTGGGAAGGCCACGCCGCCAGCCCATCGCTGACTCCAGCCGGTTCGTCGTCCCACGCCCGTCGCGCCCCCATGGATGCGCACGCCGCGCTGCTCCTGGCGCGTGAGCTCCTGCACTACCGTCCCGTCGACGACCTCTACGAGGACTGGCTCGCCCGCATCACTGACTCGTCAGCGCCGCAGGGGGCTCTCCTATGTCGTCTCTCTCGCTGCCTCGCCCTCCATCTTGCGCAGGAGGCGTGGATCAGGAGGTGCCTCCGCCACCTCCTCCCCAAGAAGGCGCCCTGGCTCAAAGGAGCGCGGCCCCAGGACGAGACCCACCGCGTCCGGCGCCTGCGCAGCAAGAAAGGAGCTGCCAAGAGATCCCTCGCCCCCAAGACGGTTCCCGCGTGCTCCCAGCACCGGTGCGCCATGACCGCGTCCATGCGCCAGCACGCCAAGACCCCGCGCTGCTCCAAGCGGCGGCGCACGAGAATCCCCAGGAGCAAGCCCAGCATCAGCAGAGGGCTCTGGTGGCCACCGCAGGCTGCCGTGCCTTTACCCCCGAGCTACGCAGTTTCACCTGGCCAGGCAAGTTCAAGCCTGACCTGCCTCCTCGCTACGACGGCACTGCAGATCCTGCGGAGTTCCTACAGCTCTACGAGCTGGGCATCGAAGCCGCCAACAGGGACGAAAAGGTCATGGCGAACTGGATTCCCATGGTACTCAAAGACGGTGCCCGCACCTGGCTTCTGAACCTGGCTCCTGGCATGATCTCCTCCTGGGGAGAGATGCGCACCCGCTTCATCGCCAACTTCGAGGGCACTCGCGACCGTCCGCCGGCCGTGGGTGACCTGCGCCGCATCAAGCAGCAGCCTGGAGAGACCTTGCAAAAGTACATCCAGCGCTTCAACAACGCTCGCCTCAAGATCCCCAGGGTGACTGAGGAGGCCATCATTTCGGTGTTCTCTGATGGCGTTCATGACGTCAAGATGAAGGAGGAGCTGGCAATCCATGAAGATATGTGCACGTCTTTGGAGTTGTTCAACCTGGCAACCAAGTACGCAAGGGCTGAGGAAGGGCGCTTCTCCCTTATCGAGCTCCCAGCAGCAGACCCAGAAGAGAAGAAAGCCAAGGCCAAGGATGTGAAGCGCAAGGGAGCAGCTGTACTCACAGCGGAGCCGGACACCAAGCGCGGCAGGGATCAGCCGGAGTCGTCCAAGGGCAGCCGGTACTGTGTGTACCACGATCTCCACACCCACAACACCAACGAATGCCAAGAGCTCAGGGCCGTGCGAGAAGGCCGCGTCGATCGACACCCCGAGCGCAACGATCGGGGTTACGGCCGAGGCGGAGCAAGAGGTGGAGGACGATGGGACGACCGTGGCCCTCGCCAAGGGTGGCGTGACCGACCTCACGAGGACCGCTGGCAGGACCAACCTCGCGAGGGAGCCTGGAGAGATCAGCCTCACAAGGACCGCCCGCAAGGCAACGCAGGCCTTCCTCCTCTGCCACCACCACCAAGAAGGAATTAAGACCATCATCAGGACGAGGGGGCTGGGGGCTTCCAAGAGCCACGTGCAATCGCTTGCATCCTGGGCGGTGCTCAGGCCCCAGCCTCACAGCGCATCTTCAAGCAGTTTGCTCGCTAAGTGAATGCAGTCCTCCCCAAGCTCGAGGCCACACACCCTCTCAGGTGGTCTGCGTGCGCCATCACGTTCAGCTCAGCGGATCAGCTCAAGTGCGCGGCGATGGCCGGTGTCCTCCCAATGCTCGCTCCCCATCAAGAACGCGTAAGTCACCAGACCTCATCGACGGCGGCGCAGGACTCAACATCCTGTCCGTCGAGACGTTCAACAATCTCCAAGTGCCATATGACCTGCTTCAGCCAACCAAGCCTTTCTCAGGAGTCACTGATGGTTCCACTGTCCCGATAGGGCAGGTCCGCCTTCCTGTCACCTTTGGACAGCGCAGCATCTATCGCACCGAGCTCATTGACTTCAACGTCGCTCACATTCGCCTGCCATACAATGCCAACCTCGGGTACCCAGCCCTGGCCAAGTTCATGGCAGTGACTCAGCATGGCTACAACGTCCTCAAGATGCCAGGAAGCGGTGGGATCATCACGGTCCCCTGTGAACAGAAGGATGCGGTGTGCTCCCTCGAGCGCGCCTTCCAGGCCGCGTCGATCGAGGACCCGGACAGCAAGAGTGGAAACCTCCTTGGAGCAGCTCCCAAGAAGAAGAAGACATCACCTGGCTCAAGGCCACAGGAGGCAGACGCCTCCGGAGGCGCCGCATTTGGACATGCGCCCGTCCAAGGGGCGCCACCCTCCATCGCATAGGAAGGTGCGCCCAGCGCCCTCCTCGGGCAGGGCTCTGGGGCTCTCTCCTGGGGAGCCACCGACTTTGCCAAGGTCACGAGGGAGGCGCTTGGGCACCACTTGGAGGCGTGCTTCGCGGTACGCTTCCCTCAGGAAGGTGTAAGGAAAGAAGGACCCAACCCTCAGGAGTTCATCACCACGGGCGTTCAGGGTGTGGAGGAATCGAGAGTCATGCGCGGCAACCGCCGTCTGCCCGGCATAGCTCCCCATCCAGGCGAGGATGGTGGGCTGCGCGTCTGCATCGACTACCCAGGGCTCAATCGAGTCGCTTCTCAGGAGTGCTTCTGGCCTTCGCGCGTGGGGCATTGCGCGGGCCCGCCACACAGCTTCGTTCGCATGCCCTTCGGCTTGCCGAACGCGGCTGCAGCCCACCAGCGCCTGATGAGGAGCATTCTGGAAGCTCAGGTGGCCAAGCATCGCACGTTCCTGGAAGAGATGGAGATGGACCTCAACGGGCCGCCCAGACCTCCCGAGCCTCCCGAGGCTCGAAGTCCTGAGGGCTCGTGAGGATCGGCTCCTTCACCCTGCATCATCAGCTACTCCGACACTCGCCTTTGCCACAAAGATCGTGACTTCTTTTCAGTTTTCGTTCCATCTGGGCGCCCTCGGGCTGCATCATTCCCTGTGTCGTGGGTCCGTCCCTGCGGCATGTATCCGTTTTGCCTATATCTTCTGCTTATCTTGTTGGGGGCGCCCCTCGGGCTGCATCATCCCCAAGCTGCTCGGGCCTGACCCAGTGGCGTTTGCTTTCCCTGCATCTATCTAAGTTGATTTGCTCCTTCATGATTAACCTGCTTGAGATAATCGCTCGCTCGATTGACACCTACCTTTGGAGCCACTCGCTCTGGCACGGCGCTTGCGCATGGGTCCGTCCCTGCAACACCGACAAATCTGAGCGGCAGAGCTCTGGCTACGGCAACCCCGCATAGTGCCACCTCGCCAGGCCCTCAGTGCCCCAATCAGTCCCTCGGAGCAACCAATGGCTGGCTGGCAACCGTAACTGCAGACCTTGTTTTCTCTCGTGATTGGTGTGCAGGAACCGTTTTAGGAGTAGCGCGGGGGGCGTCGCGAGCTCTCTCTCCCTCTCTCCAGCATGATCCACTTGTGCGTTAAAAGGGGGCACCTGAGCATCGCGACTCATGGGCTCTTACTGGCTCTCCAGCCCTCACCCCCTGGCCTTGACCCACGGCATCGCGACCTGTCATACCAGCGGCGGCTGAGCTCGCTCGAGGGCTGGGACCTGAGGACGTAGAGCATGAAGGAAAGTGCGGGGAAGAGGGGAGAAGCTCACGAAGGCCTGACCCAGCAACACCCCAGCTGCCGGCACGCAGGCCCGGCACCTCGCCGAAGGACTACTCCAAACCTATGAGATAAGTCACACAAAAGCTAAATCAACTCAACGCCAAACCTTCGCCTATTGCAATTCTGTCGTGGCAACGTTGCCTGCCTTTCTCGCCCAGCGGAGGCTGCTTGAGCGCTAAAGGGGACCTCCGGAGCATCGCGACTCAGGGGCTCTTACTGGACCTTGGGCCGCTCACCTCCTGGCCTTGACCATGGCATCGCGACCTGACATACTAGCGACGGTTGAAGCCTGCCTGGGGACCGGGGCCTGTCAGCGTAGAGCACCAAGCCCTCGTGAGGAAAGAAAGGGGGAGCTGAGCCGAGGCAAAACACGCATCTCGCATCGATTCACGACAAAGGATGTATAATTCACAAAACATATGGCAGGCGCCTTACATGCCCCCATGGGGTGTCATTTCGATTCCTCGCAGGGAACAAGAGGTGCTAATCCTAAGGAGCGTTAACTACGCGCGCCTCCGCAGGAGACGCCATCATCAACAGTGGGCCACTAGGCGCCGGCGCCAACCCCATCCAAATCAGAGCCGCCGACGGCCTGACGCGGCTGCCTTGCTCCGAGCGCGACGCGAGCTCGGGGGCTCGTAGCTGTCGTCGCTCGTCTTCGGAGTCGCATGGAGCTCGGCGGAGTCACTGGACCCTCTGGCTCCTCCGCTGCTGCCTCAGGAGCTACTGGGGAGGCGATTGGCCGGCCTGGCCCACGCCACGCCGGTGCCCCGGCCGCCTTTCTCGGGGCAGCACTCCAGCCGGCGGCCTTCCGTGTCGAAGACCTTGAAGAACATCAAGGAGGCGCCGTCATATTCAAGATGAATTACGAGGGCGCCCCTTGTCTGGCAGACCCGGGCGATTTCGCCCCAGCCCCGGGTCACGAAGACCTTGCCCGGAGCGACGATCGCAACCTCCACTCCGGTTGCAAGGGTGCTGCAGCCGGCGTGCTGCAGCCAGAGCTCCAGAGACCCACTCGGCGGCATCTCGAAGGCGAAGGAGGGAGGAAGACGAATCCAAGATTGCGGAGGCATGGCGGCGTGAAGCACGAATTCACAGGAAGAACCCTCGGCGTGGACGCCAGGGGTGACGATGCGCACCGCCGTGACTCGCCGGCGCTGCCGTCGGCGTCGTCGGTGTTGCTCAACTTCTTCTCCTCCAGGGCCCTCGAGTCGGGCGTACAAGGGCAGCGGAAACCCAGGTGGCGTCCGCTCGTACCAGGGCCGCGACGACCCCTGCCAGGCAACCACGTCGCGGCAGCCGGGGATAGGTCGCTTCTTCGGCGGAAGCGGGTCAGGGCCCTCTCGGGGGGCCTTCCCCTTCTCTTCTGCAGAAAACCGACGGATCGGTTCCATGGGCGTAAGGTGGAGCAAGGGAGAGGAGGAAGAAGAAGGAGAGGAGCAGGAAGAGATGGACTGCGGGGGTTCTCGCCTGTCCGTACTTATAGTCCGGAGGAGGCCAACCGTCGGCCACCACGATCGCAGGTAATCATGACCCATTTTTGCATGTAGGGACTTGTCAAGTCGAGCGGTTGCCAAGGCAGCGTGGGGAAGCGGAGACGCCCACATCCAATCAACCGCCACGTGGCGCCCAAGGCCGCAGGCTGATGGGGCCCGCGGCGCTCCGCATTTGCCCCTTCTATTCTCCGCTCAGCCAAGTCCGAGCGCGCCTTGGGCCCGGGGGCTACTGTCGGCGTTCTTGGAATAGGGGTCCCCAGACTTGCCTGCCTGCGGCCTACAGCGTGGCTCAAGTGGTGGCCCAGTACGGCCCGTCTTCATCAACACAAGACTCAAGACCCTCGCGAGGGGCCAAGCCTTGCGGGGCGGACGACGCAAGGCTTCCTCAAGGACGGCCTCGCCAGGCAGGCTCGCGAGGAGGCGGAGAGATCAAGGCAGGGTACCTCGCGAGGTGCACGTGATGCAAGCCATGACGATCGAGGCCAGGCGGGCGCCAGGCGGGCGCCGGCCTGCGCAGTGTCCTTGTTTCCTCTTTGGTGCAAAGGGGACAAGCACAGATGTGGAGTACCGAGGCATCAGGCAAAGTTGCTATTTCGGTGCAACGAGACCAAGACCAGCGGAGCGGCAGGATGGAGGTCACCGTGGAGCCCAAGACAGCGTCATCGCCAGTGCTTTTGGCAGCCGAAGACCAACTTTAGTTAGGATAACTTGTACTAGATGTTCCCCTTCGAAATGGCCGTTGTTGGCGCCCTTCCGGCTCAATATTTGGGAAGAGGCCCAGGGCCTCTATAAATAGGACTAGCCACCATGGTAGATGGGATCCAGACTTTGGAAGCCTGGCCAGAGAGAGAGAGAGAGGCGATCGAACTCACCCAAGCAGTTCATCGCACCAGCCCAAGAACACCTCTCGCGAGGCTGTTCTCCCCTTGTACTGTTCATCATCAGCCCCTGAGGCAATCCACCACACCACACACTGGAGTAGGGTATTACACCACAACGGTGGCCCGAACCAGTATAAACCTCGTGTCCCTTATGTTGTTCACTGTTTCCAGCTTAGATCTCACGAGGCGATCGGACGTAGATCGGTAGGGGAGAGATCTTCGTGCGCACCCTAGTGTTCGAACCTTAAGGGTCTGCCGGAACCCAACATCCGACAGCTGCAAGCACTGTTCTTCCATGATCACATCTAGAGGCCTTCACCGGTATTCCGTCGGAGGGGTAAATCATTGGGGAGGCAATCTCCATCGACCTTGCTGCCTCCCATGGTGATGTGTGAGTAGTTCCTACAGGACCTACAGGTCCATATCAGTAGCTAGATCTCTCTCTCTCTCTCTCTCTAATATTCAATACAATGATCTCTTCAGAGATATATTCGATGTTTCTCGCGGTGTGTTTGTTGGGATCCGGTGAATTGTGGGTATATGGTCAGATTATTCATTGAAAGTATTTGAGTCTTTTCTGAGATTTATATATGTGTGATTTTATAGCCTAGTAATTTTCTCCTATCTACCTGTCTTCTTTGGCCAAGTAGATTGATTTATCTTCAGTGGGAGAGGTGCTTGGTAGTAGGTTCAATCTTGAAGTGTCCTTTACTCTGTGACAGGAGGAGTTGCAAGTCACGTATTGTATTGTTGCTACTAAGGGTAAAACGACGGGGTTTGAACATATTATTTGGTCTTTCTTTGTCTACATTATGTCATCATGCTCCAAGCATTACTCTGTTTGTTATGAATTTAATACCATAAGATGCATGCTAGATAGCGGTCGATGGGTGGAGTAATATTAGTAGATGCAGATGGATCTCGATCTACTTGTCTCGGACCTAATGGCTTAGGAGGGTCCTTGGCGCATCCCAAAGGACAAGCAATGGGCATGCCGAGCACCCCCTTATCCGGGTGAAAGAGCATGGTGCCTCCATGTTTGGTTTTGGTAACTGATGGTAATCCCTATGGACTAATGGTTGCCTTGAGTTATATTTCAAGGGTTTGTCCATAGGCAATGCTCAAAGACCATATGTTGGCTTCAAGGTTGAAAGAAGGAGATTATGTGATGACCAAGGTGTTATTCATGGAGTTATCCAAAGATTGGTCTTCTGAGAGTTTGAGCCTATTGCAAGCATGTCTTGAAGAAGAAGAAGATTGTGTGAACATTCGTGTTTACCTTCAAGACAACATCTTAATAAGGAGAGAAGATATGACAGAAGGTTGATCAAGACTAAGTGCTAATAGTGGATTCAAGTTGATCAACAAACAAAGCAAAGAGTATGTACCAAGTGGGATCATGTGATCTCACAGTATGGTAAGCACTGTCCATTACGCTTTATGAACTAACCCATGATCTATGTGTTTGGTGTTTTTATGCAAGGTTAGGTACCTTTCCATGGGCTTGCATCAAAAGGAAGATTTCATATAACCCAAGAGGGGATGTCATCAAGTGGTGATAATCATCAAGGTTGTGGTGTGCAAGTTCAAGAGGAGCATCATGGAGAGATCACATGCTTGAAACTTGCCGTCCATTCTCGTGATAATGGACATGTGAAGATATGCCTAGCAGGGGCTCACCCATAGTGGAGTATGGGGGAGAAATTCACTAGTCTTCATTGAGTCAGCGCAATCAAGAAGGGTGGTCCAACTTGAGGAGGTCAAGATCATCATCATCTAGCTCAAGTGAATTAAGAACAAGGCAAAGGTTTGACCTTGATAGGTTGTCTATTTTACCAGTCTCATGGTGTTAGTTGGGAGACTAGGTTATGGGATTGATTGTTGTACTATAAAGGGGGGCTCTCGAGTGAGTAGCTTGATCGTATCATTTGTAGAGAGCTCAAATCATTACATCCTTGGTATCATATTATTGGTTTTTATTTGGTTTTACTCTGTGTGAGGTTTTAGAGTTTGTGTTCATCAAACTTCAAACTCATCAAAAACAGAGTTCGTATGCATCATCTTTGCGTTTTTGGTGTTGGAGATTTTGCCGGTTCATATTTGGGGAAGATTCTCTTCATTATCCTATTGGCATTTCTTCTCCATCAGTACTTCTAATGTATCCAACAAGTTTGAGTTTGCTGATTCAGAGTTCATTTGCAGAAGCTATGGCAGTTTTGGTCTTACTTGATTCTTTTGTTCTACTGACCATTCCTGCTGGTAATCAGCGGTGGTACTGTTGGCAACCAGGGTAGTAGCGTTTGTGCGATACTTCCGCTAGTGTGCCGAGGTAACACTAGGAGGCACTACAAAAAAATACACTTCCGTGATGATACGTGTTTGTCACAGTAGGTCACGTTTTCTGTCATGCATGTACATCCATGACGATTTTATGACAGAATCAAGATAGTCATACCTGTGCTGTCATAGAAGTGTTCGATGACATTACCAAAATTATCATCAAGGAAGTGTCCACTTCCATGACGATAAATCTCGCGTCATAGAAGTGCTTTCGTCAAGGGTGAGCTACACGTGTCGTCGACCGTAACGGGTCGCCGTTAAGCTATCGGGTCTGGTTTTGGATCCAACAACCCATTAACAGCCCGTACCAATGGGGATTTTTCACGTGTAAAATTCTCATTGGCCGGAGGTGAGGGAGTCCTGGACTAAGGGGTCCTCGGGCGTCCGGCTTGTTAGCCATGGGCCGGTCTAATGGGCTGTGAAGACATGAAGATCGAAGAATGCACCCGTGTTCGGATGGGACTCTCCTTGGCATGGAAGGCAAGCTTGGCGACCGGATATGTAGATTCCTTTCTTTGTAACTGACCTTGTGTAACCCTAGATCTCCCCGGTGTCTATATAAGCCGGAGGACTTAGTCCGGAAAGGGGGAGGATACTCATTACCATAGTCATACAGGATAGACTTCTAGGGTTTAGCCATTACGATCTCGTGGTAGATCAACTCTTGTAATACTCATATTCATCAAGATCAATCAAGCAAGAAGTAGGGTATTACCTCTATAGAGAGGGCCCGAACCTAGGTAAACATCGTGTTCCCTGTCTCTTGTTACCATCGACCTTAGACGCACAGTTCGGAACCCCCTACCCGAGATCCGCCGGTTTTGACACCGACATTGGTGCTTTCATTGAGAGTTCCACTGTGCCGTCGACGATAGGATCGATGACTTGCCTCGTCCTTAAAGACAATATCACTGCCGGAGGAGAACTAACCCCAGGCCAAACCCTCCGGCTGGGCGGCTTTACCATGACCGCCAGTTCGACCGCTAAGCCAACGATGACCTCCCGGGCCATCGAAAATCCCCTTTGTATCGACCCCAAACACTCCAAGCAGATGGATCCGGCGAAGTTTTCGTCTTTAAACGAGCTCCTTGATCGCATCGCCGCCCTGGCAATCGCCACAGATTACGATCGGATCGGGCTTAAACCCGACCAAAGAGAAATCAAATCTCCACCGGTCACCCACCAGATAGCGGTAGTTGAGGAGCAAGACGGCGAATCTTCCCCTATACTGAAGACGTACAATGTCCGGGTCGCCAACCCTACAGAGCCGGACACCCACCAGCAAAAGGAGGTGACCGGCCTTCCGAACATAGAATTGGACTCTTGAGCCCGGACTCTTGAGTCTGGAAATCCTTCAGACACTGGATCATCGACTGGGTCAGGGTCCGAATCCAATTCCACCCACCCAACCAGACATAAGCGCTCTCATGAGCATACAACAGCAGTCTCAATAAACGGTCCACCACTTCTGGGCCAGATTCCTCCTTGTCAAGGATCAGGTTAAAGATTGCCGCGACGAGGATGCGAGATTTGCGTTCTGCAACAATTGCACGAACAAAGGAATCCTCAACGCCATTAATCACCGCCGTATACAACACTTCACTGACTTGAAAACTATCGTACAGAAGTACAGCGCAATGGAAAGTGCCTGGAAAGATCAGGCAGCTTGTTGGGAGCCATCGGTCCCAATTCAACCGCTGGTCCAAGCGAAAAGGGCACATCCTCGTGACACGCCCAGTCTAATAGCCAAGAAACATAAACCCATTACGCGGCATGGAACCGTTCTGGAGGGATGGCTCGATGGCCCATGCAAAATACACACAGAACTGGACACCATACCAACCCACAGCCTTAGAGCATGTTGGATACTCCGGCAGGTAGCCAAGAGCGGCGAGGACATCCTTACCAAAAACGCCCCAGGGCAACACCCTCCAGAAGACGACGACCCCAGAGTATTGACGGTCTTCGAGACATTTGCTTCAAATAGTAAGCGCAAAAGGGCACTTCGCGATCTCGCCAAAGTCTGCCAAATCGCCGCGATAAACCCTTGGAACGACATGGCTATAACCTTTAATGCCGGTGACGAACCGAAGTACAAGACAGTCCGAGCGCCAGCCGCATTAGTCCTCAGTCCCATCGTGGACAGCTTTAGACTCACCAAGGTCCTCATGGACGGCGGCAGCGGACTAAACCTCATCTATGAGGATACACTCCACAAATGGAAATAGACAGGAGCCGCATCAAGCCAAGCAGCACGACCTTTCGAGTAATCATTCCTAGTCGGGAGGCACGGTGTGCGGGAAAAATCACACTTGACGTGGTATTCGGCACACCGGAGAATTATCGGTCTGAAGATAACCTTCCAAGTGGCTCCTTTCAGCAGCGGATACCATGCCCTGTTGGGGCGGGACGCTTTTACACGCTTCCAAGCTATACCTCATTACAGGTATATGAAGCTCAAAATTCCCGGACCAAACGGCATAATCACTCTTGTTAGTGATCCGGACATAGCACTCCGCGTCGAAAACAAAACCGCATCCCTGGCCCTTGAGGCATTATCTGAAGCCCTCACGGCCAAAGAATTAACCGCACTGCGCTCTATGGTGGATAAGGACGATGTGATCTCGGACAAACGACCTAAATCCACCTCCTTCAAGCCAATAGAAGAAATAGTCAAATTCAATGGACCCCAAGAAGACAACATCTATTGGAGCACAACTAGACCCAACGGTTGATGCCGCGCTACGGGATTTCCTTCGCGAAAACTAGGATATATTCGCCTGGCACCCTTCTGATATGCCTGGAATCCCACGTAAACTGGGCGAGCATAGTCTCAATATATTAAAGGGATATAAACTAGTCAAACAAGCACTGCGGCGCTTCTCCAAACCCAAACGACAAGCTAGGGGGGAGGAGTTAGCCAAGCTCATCGAAGTCGGATTCATTAGAGAAATAAAACATCCGGACTGGCTGGCAAACTTGGTGATGGTACCAAAGAAGGACAAATCCTGGCGCCTGTGCGTCGATTTCAAAGACCTCAACAAGGCTTGCCCTAAGGATCCCTTCCCTCTCCCCTGCATCGATCAAATCATCGATGCTACCGCAGGACACGACTCACTGTGTTTCCTTGATGCATATTCCGGATACCATCAAATCAAAATGAAGGAGTCTGATCAAGCTGCAACAACATTCATTACCTCATATGGGCCATTCTGCTTCAACACCATGCCCTTCGGGCTTAAGAACGCCGACGCCACATACCAACGCATGATTCAAACATGCCTGGAGAAACAGATCGGCAAGACAGTTGAAGCTTATGTCGACGACGTCGTCATCAAAACCAGGCATGTCGAGACACTAATAGACGATTTACGTCTCACATTCGACAACCTCCACGCGTATGACATTAAGCTCAATCCGGAAAAGTGTGTTTTCGGCGTCCCCGCTGGAAAACTGCTGGGCTTCATCGTTTCCAACAGAGGAATTGAAGCAAATCCAGCCAAAATCTGAGCTCTGTCACAATTGACTACGCCAACAGACCTTAAACAAGTACAAAAACTCGCGAGTTGCGTGGCAGCTCTAAGCCGCTTTATCTCCAGATTGGGAGAAAAGGCTCTGCCACTCTATCGCCTTCTACAACGAATCGATCACTTCGAGTGGACGGACGCGGCAACAGCCAGACTGGAGGAAATAAAAACCCTTCTTGCGAGCAACCCAATCCTAGCTGCGCCAAACGTCGGTGAACCGATGTTATTATACATATCGGCGACACATCAAGTGGTGAGCGCCATGCTCGTCGTTGAACGAGAACAGGACGGACACAAATTCCCGCTTCAGAAGCTAGTATACTACGTATCCACTGTCCTCACACCATGCAAATCCCGGTACCCTCATTATCAAAAGATAGCATACGCGGTCTTCATGGCATCCCGAAACCTCCATCACTACTTCCAGGAGTGCTCGATTACGTTGGCTTCCGAAGTACCACTCAACGACATAATAAATAACCGCGATGCCACGGGCCGGATTGCCAAATGGGCCATTGAGCTCCTCCCATTTGATATTACATACAAACCACGTCAAGTTATCAAATCCCAAGTACTGGTTGACTTCGTCGCTGAATGGACAGAGGTCGAACTCCCTAAAGAGTACGACACATATTCCAATTGGGTTATGTACTTCGATGGCTTCAAAATGTTGGCAGGGCTAGGAGCGGGCGTCGTTTTAACATTCCCTACTGGAGACGTCGTTCAATACGTACTCCAAATACTATACACAGACTCCAACAATGCAGCCGAATACGAGGCCTTGTTGCACGGTCTCCGGATGGCTGTCTCCATGGGCATACAACGCCTGGAAGTGCGTGGGGACTCAAACCGCGCAATATCTCAAATAAATGGAGACTTCGATGGCAAAGACCCGAAGATGGTAGCTTATCGTAATGCCGTCATAAAAATGTCGGCTCGGTTCGAGGGGCTCGAGTTCCATCATGTGGCTCAAGAGAGTAATCAAGTGGCGGATGTTCTTGCTCGTATCGGCACTAAGCGCGACCCCGTCCCGCCTAATATCTTTCTGGAAAGGCTTTTTAAGCCAACCGTGGTGTGGCAGGTGGAAAATAGCAACGCTAGTCCGGATCCGAACATAAACCCAGATTCCGAAAACACCGACATCATTGGAGGCTCAGCCACCGAAATAACACCGTCAGCGCATCTCATCATGGCAGTCATTGCCCCCTGGACCAAACCCTCCATGGCCTACCTTAATAGGAAGGAGCTTCCTGAGGACCAGAATGTGGCCTGCCGCATTGTCCGGCATTCGAAGGCCTACAAGGTTCACGATGGAGAGCTCTATAAGAAAAACGCTACCGGAGTCCCCCAAAGATGTATCTCCGAGGAGGAGGGGCGGCAGCTACTGGCTGAAATTCATGCCGGTCTCGGCGGGCACCACGCTGCTGCTTGGACCCTTGTTAGCAAGGCCTTCCGTACAGGATTCTATCGGCCGACGGCCCGAGCGGATGCACATGACCTTTTGCAATGTTGCGTTGGATGCCAACTCTTCGCCAACCAAAGCCATATGCCCCCACTGCCCTACAAACAATCCCTATCACTTGGCCTTTTGCGGTCTGGGGATTGGATATGGTTGGACCCCTTAAAGGAGGAAGCCATAAGAACAAATATTTGATAGTCATGGTGGACAAATTCACCAAGTGGATAGAGGCTAAACCAGTTAAAACGACCGAGTCCGGGTCAGTAATAGACTTTATATCCGGCGTTGTACACTATTACGGTGTTCCGCACAACATCATCACTAATAATGGCTCCAATTTCACAGCCGACAAAGTGAAAACTTGGTGCGCCAATCTTGGCATTAAGCTCTATTACGCCTCTATATATCATCCACAAACAAACGTTCAAGTCGAAAGAGCCAATGGTCTTATTATGAGCGGCATTAAGACTAGACTAGTGCGGTCTTTGAAAGAGTCAGGCAAGCACTGGGTTGAGGAGCTCGACTCTGTACTCTGGGGGCTGCGGACCACGCCCAATCGCACTACCGGATTCACACCTTTCTTCATGGTGTACGGCGCAGAGGCAGTACTACCCTGCGACATTATTCATGACTCACCTCGAGTGCGCATGTACGAAGAGAGAGAGGCCGAGCTCGATCGGCAGGACAGCTTAGATGCCCTGGAGGAGGAGCGCGACGTCGCAAAAGCCCGTTCCGCATTTTATCAACAGCAGGCTCGCAGGTATCAAAGCAGAGAGGTGCGGGCCAAAACTTACAACGTCGGCAAACTCGTTCTGTGCCTGCCGGAGAAGAAAAAGGACAAACTCAAGCCCAAGTGGGAGGGTCCCTTCACCATCGACGAAGTTCTCACCGGAGGGGCGTACCACCTACATGATGCATCAGACAATCGATTAGAGCCGAACCCCTAGAACGCGGCCAGACTCCAAAGATTCTATGCCTAGCGCGGAAATCTTTGTTCGTATCCTTCCCCCTATTGTTTCCATTATTTTCTCTCTCTCTCTTTTTGTTTTTATTTTTAGCTTTAAAATCTTTTGTACGGTTAGACCGTACACCCCCGACGCATACGTCTTGAAGTATGTACGCCTCTTATACCTGGGGGCTTCTTGGACAGAAGCTTGCTATTGTTATTTTCCGAGCATCAATCTCCTCACATATGCGTTTTCTCCCATATGTACCTTTTCTTCGCCATTATATGCATCGATATGACTTAAGTTTTGGCCAAGCTGGGCTGCCTGGCTCCTGTGCTTATGCCCTACGTTCCCGTTAATTTGGCTAGGGCATAAAGGGAGCACCTTTGTGATTGTTACTGCCGGGTCATCCGGATGTGTACCTCAGACTGGGTGAAGCCAAAAGCTAGCGTTCTTAAGGGAATATTCGGTCGGTGAACTAAAGATGTTTTTGCATTCGTCAGGAACTATTCGGCCGTTGGGTGAAGTTGTACACATTGTGATTTCTTCATCACAGTTCGGACATGCACATCGATGCATGCACACCCAGGGAAAGGAACCCTTAACGGAACTATTCTCTCTGGAAGATGTTTCTTACACTCTTAATGTAATATAACATAACTAGCCGGATAATTGTCTGTTCAAGCAACTATGACCCCTACGCCTGGTTTCCATGCATACCCGGTCTACTCGGGCGTTCTGGTATTCGAAAACACTCCGCACCTTCGGGTCGAGAGGTTGAAGCGAAAAGGTCCGCCATGACAATCGTTTTTCAGCTAGAGCTACATATGCAAAGGAAAGTACATAGTCACTTGGACTCGAAAACTTCCTCCTCTATGCCGTCCAGCAGGCTATCTAACTTACAATCCTGCTGGGAATACTTGGCGGCTACTTCTACTTGGTTATATACTAAACTAACGGGAATTTCTTCCCCATTTGACCCTAGCGGTCCGACCCGGGCCATGTTATTCGGATCCAGCTTGGTATATCGTGTTTTTACCATGGCCCAGGCCTCTCGCGCACCCTCTCAGCAGGCCGATATCTTCCATAGTCGGATACGCCGCCGCGCTCCCTTGAACAGCTCTACAAGCTTCTCCATACTCCCAAGAGGGGAGTCGGATGGCCATAAGGCCTTGGCTACAATCTGCATTGCTTGCCGAGCTTGCTCATGCAACTGCGACAGCCCTTGCAGAAGATCACTCGATGATCCGGACACCTCCTCTTCGGGGCGGCCCGTCAATATACCTGCAATCACAGCTATATCAGCTACTTTTACGTCTAAACTGTTATAAGGTAAGTACGGCAACATACTGAATATGCCGCCTCACAGTTTTTTGTTCTCCTTCACAGAATCGGCTAGCTGGGCTCGTACATCCTTCAGCTCTTCACCCAGTTTGGTGTTTGAATCTTGGAGTTTGTTTTTCTCCTCTCTGACTCGGGCCAGGATACGCTCGCCTGCAGCGTGTAGTATTTTTGCCCCTTTCTCTCCCGCTTGAGCGGTTTTCAACTTCTTTCCAGTTGACCTGATGATCCTATTATGAGATAAGCAACAGTATTAGCATAGCTACTGTATAATTTTTATTCCTCGATGGAGGGGAACCTTACCAGAAGATGCCTTCTTGGACTCTTTCAGTTCGGCATTAGAAGCATTTAGCTGTGTCCGACACTGCTCCAGCTCTTGAGTTAGCAGGTTGTTCCTCTCCGTCAGAACCTGGTTATACATCGATCCTTAAATCACTTGTGCCAACTGCTTTCAGTCTCGGGGGCTCCTAGCATGTCCTTATCCTTTTCGGAAAAATAAATCTTACCCGCATATCCGTTAAATGCTGCTTTGTGGCTCTGCTAAGCCCATCTCGAGCAGCTCAGATGTATGCGTTAGCCGAGCTGAAGGCATCAAACGCCTCTTTCGAACAGTAGGGGTCTCGTAAAATGGCCCTCCAGCGCCGATGATTCATGGCGCTCTCCACTTCTGAGTTGGTGACGAACATATTTTCCGAGCCCTCAGCCGAAGGACAGTCCGGTGTCACTCCCATATCGGCCCCACCCCCTCGGCTGGGGCTGGATCCTAGCTGCTGGGAGTGTTACTGCCCGAACCCCCGGACATAGTCCGGCGGACTCTTTTCCTGATATGGGATGAACATGAAAGTGATAGTTGGATGCGACCATTAAAACACATATTTGCAAACCCATACCTCTTTAATGAGGGCCCGACCGGGTCTTCGCCTGCCTTCCTCCTCGAAGGCTTGCCTGGTGCGGGAGCCGCCCTTTTTGGAGTCGCTCCTGGAGTAGCACGGTATGTCGAACGCCTCCCCTTCGAAGCACGAGACGGTGCGGTGGGTGAGGCGGAACGAGGGAATCCTTTCAGGGAAGATGTCTCCTGACTACTTACGTGTGAAGCGGGGAGAAGACCAGGGTAATCGGTGATGATGGCCACTTCGATGCCGTCGTAGCTCGCCTGGTAAAACACGCCATTCTCCAACACCACAAATATATCCGGATCCTCTTCGAATCCAGGGTCAAGGTCCCGATTGTAGCCCTCGGGCTGCGGTGCAGGGCTGTAAAGCCCCTCGGAAGTCTTTCGCCAGTGCTGTTATAAATGGACGGGTTAATAAAGCTCAGGGAGAGGAATGAGTGGAGCAAAAAGTTGGGGGCTTACGCAGCTTGGAGGATTGTACATGGAATATCTTTCTCTGTGCCTGATGCGCACGAACTCCTCTTCCTCACCCTTGAAAAGTTTGGCCAATATTTTGGCTAGGGCGGCAGGGGTGTCTGGACCTTTCCTGCCGCAGCGGGAGGCATCATCTTCCCCATTGTAATTCCACATGGGAAGTCCTCTGTATTGGAGCGGCTGAACTCCCTGTACTAATGGAGGTCGCCATCACTTCGACTATCGTATACCCGGATTGAGCAATCGTCTTGATCTTGCTCAGGAGTTGGCGAACTTCCGCACTATCTTCCTCCTCGGGGCTTCGAGGGCGCCAGCTGTGGCGCTTCTTCAGAGGAACACTCGCAAACTCGGGCAGACCTCTCCGGACTAGATCTGGAAGTACGACATCATCTATGTAGAACCACTCAGAGTTCCACTCTTCGGAAGCTTTCTCTGGTGTGCCGGATAGGTATCTGGTCTCAGCAATACGCCATACTTCGGCCCCGCCCACTTTGAATACCAATCCCTCGTGGTTGCGCGGGATAAGGCAAAACAACTTTCTCCACATATAAAAATGGGCCTCACAACCCAGGAATAGTTCGCATAAAGCGACATAACCAGCAATGTGCAGGATGGAGGATGGGGTAAAATTGTGCAGCTGGAGACCATAATACTCCAGAAGCCCTCAGAGGAATGGGTGAATGGGAAATCCCATGCCCCTCTGTAGATAGGGGACGAAGCACACTTGTTCCCCTGCGGATGGATCGGGAAAATCCTTCGCCAGGGTCTTGCCGTTGAAGGAAGCCAACCCTGCCCGAACAGGGACCAGATCTGTAAGAGGGATAAACCCCTGTGTTTGCAGCTTCTCCAGCTGGCCATGAGATACGGAACACCTCTCCCACTCGCCTTTCTCTGGGTCGGAACGGGAGGAGGAGCGGGTGATGCTAGCCATGTTGGAATGGTCTTTCCTAGCAATCTCTGAGTATTTTTCTCCGCGTGGTGCCGAATGGGTCGGAGATCCAATCCCTTTAAATAAATGCTCTTCCTTGCATGGCCGGGGTATTATTTGCAAAAAATACCCCGACAGTCCGCATTCGCCCGACGCGTGGAAGCTGAAGACATAAATGCACAGAAGCCGAGGGGTGTGGCATTGAATTACAAGCCGAATACATTAATTGGAAGTCGTTAGGGGAGGAACCCGCCTCGCAATGCCGAAGACAATCTGCGCGCCGAACACCTCGTCATTGAAGCCTGGTTCGAGGGCTACTAAGGGAGTCCTGGACTAAGGGGTCCTCGGGCGTCCGGCCTTTTAGCCATGGGCCAGACTGATGGGATGTGAAGACATGAAGACCGAAGACTGCACCCATGTCCGGATGGGACTCTCCTTGGTGTGGAAGGCAAGCTTGGCGACCGAATATGTAGATTCCTTTCTTTGTAACCGACCTTGTGTAACCCTAGATCTCCCCAGTGTCTATATAAGCCGGAGGACTTAGTCCAGAAAGGGGGATACTCATTACCATAGTCATACATGCCAGACTTCTAGGGTTTAGCCATTACGATCTCGTGGTAGATCAACTCTTGTAATACTCATTGATACGTCTCCGTCGTATCGATAATTTTTTATTGTTCCATGCCAATATTCTACAATCTTCATATACTTTTGGCAACTTTTTATACTATTTTTGGGACTAACATATTGATCCAGTGCCAGTTCCTGTTTGTTGCATGTTTTATGTTTCACAAAATATCCATATCAAACGGAATCCAAATGGGATAAAAACGGACGGAGCTTATTTTTGGAATATTTGGAAAATTCCGGAAGAAAAATCCACGCGAGACAATGCCTGAGGTGGCCACGAGGCAGGGCGGCGCCCCTGCCCCCCTGGGCGTGCCCCTGACCCTCGTGGGCCACCCGTAAGGCGGTTGATGCCCTTCTTCGGCCGCAAGAAAGCTAATTTTTGGTAAAAAATCACAGCGAAAGTTTCAGCCCAATCGGAGTTACGGATCTCCATATTTAACGAAACGGTGAAAGGGCAGCAGACCAGGGCGCAGAAACAGAGAGAGACAGAGAGACAGATCCAATCTTGGAGGGGCTCTCGCTCCTCCCACGCCATGGAGACCATGGACCCGAGGGGAAACTCTTCTCCCATCTAGGGAGAAGGTCATGGAAGAAGAAGGAGGGGGGCTCTCTCCCCCTCGCTTCCGGTGGCGCCGGAATGCTGCCGGGGCCATCATCATCACCGCGATCTTCACCAACACCTCCGCCATCTTCACCAACATCTCCATCACCTTCCCCCTTCTATCTACAGCGGTCCACTCTCCCGCAACCCGCTGTACCCTCTACTTGAACATGGTGCTTTATGCTTCATACTATTATCCAATGATGTGTTGCCATCCTATGATGTCTGAGTAGATATTCGTTGTCCTATCGGTGGTTAATGAATTGCTATGATTGATTTAATTTGCTTGTGGTTATGTTGCTGTCCTTTGGTGCCCATCCTATGAGCGCGCGCGTGGATCACACCATAGGGTTAGTTGTATGTTGATAGGACTATGTATTGGAGGGCAAGAGTGACAGAAGCTTCAACCTAGCATAGAAATTGATGCATACGGGATTGAAGGGGGATCAATATAACTTAATGCTACGGTTGTGTTTTACCTTAATGAACGTTAGTAGTTGTGGATGCTTGCTAATAGTTCCAATCATAAGTGCATAGAATTCCAAGTCTGGGATGACATGCTAGCAGTGGCCTCTCCCACATAAAACTTGCTATCGGTCTAGTAAAGTAGTCAATTGCTTAGGGACAATTTCGCAACTCCTACCACCACTTTTCCACACTCGCTACATTTACTTTATTGTGTCTTTATCTAAACAGCCCCTAGTTTTTATTCTCGTCCTCTTTATATTCTTGCAAACCTATCCGAAAACACCTACAAAGTACTTCTAGTTTCATACTTGTTCTAGGTAAAGCGAATGCTAAGCATGCGTAGAGTTGTATCGGTGGTCGATAGAACTTGAGGGAATATTTATTCTACCTTTAGCTCCTCGTTGGGTTCGGCACTCTTACTTATCGAAAACTGTTGCGATCCTCTATACTTGTGGGTTATCAAGACCTTTTTCTGGCGCCGTTGCCGGGGAGCAATAGCGTGGGGTGAATATTCTTGTGTGTGCTTGTTTGCTTTATCACTAAGTAATTTTTATTTGCTGTTCTTAGTTGTTCTGTATCTTTATTTATGGATATGGAACACGAAATACGAAAAAAAATTAGGTGTACTTGCTACTCATGGAGATGAGGAACCTCCTAAAACCCTCGATGCTCAATATGCGAAAAATATTATGTACCACTTTGATAATCCTGAGAAAACCTCATTAAATTTGGTAATGGGAGTAATGTTGGATCAACGCGAATACCTTAGGGATTATCGCTTGACACAAAAAGGGAAACTATTATGGGATCAAATTTATATATTGAAGTGGTATGCTCGGCAAGTATGCTTGAGTTATGATTATACTTGTTGCTCTACGATGAAGGCTCCACACCTTCCCTTTTCATGCAAATTTAATGATAATAAAACCTTAGCTTCTTATGCTAATGGTATATATGATTACTATGATGTGGAACAAATAGAAGAATTTGTTGCTTTTATGGGTGCTTATGAAATAGAATCTATGTTTAAAGAGTTTGAAGATTTTGATGATGTTGTTTATAGATCTGAAAATTTAGCTATCCTCAAATATTGCTATGAGAATTATGAATACAATTACCAAATTAATGCACTTATCGAGAAAGTCTCCGTTGTCCAAGAAGAGATTAATATTTTGCAGGAATCTATGGAAGAAGAAGTTGATGAAACTGTGAGCTCATTGGATGAAAAAGATGAGGAGGAGAGCGAAGGACAAAAGGAGGAAGAGTGGATTGATCACCCGTGCCCACCTTCTAATGAGAGTAACTCTTCAACTCATACATTGTTTAATTCCCCTTCGTGCTTACCGAAGGATGATTGTTATGATGACTATTATGATCCCTTTTATTATTTTGAAATATCCCTTTTTGATGATGCTTGCTATGCTTGTGGCCAAGATGTCAATATGAATTATGCTTATGGAGATGAACTTGCTATAGTTCCTTATGTTAAACATGAAATTGTTGCTATTTCACCCACACATGATAGTCCTATTATCTTTTTGAATTCTCCCGATTATACTATATCGGAGAAGTTTTCCCTTATTACGGATTATATTGACGGGTTGCCTTTTACCGTAGCACATAATGATTTTGATAGATATAATATGCATGTGCTTGCTGCTCCTACTTGCAATTATTAAGACAGAGGAACTATATCTCCACCTCTCTATGTTTCCCACATGATAAAATTGCAAGAAACTGTTTATACTATGCATTGGCCTTTACTATGTGTGCATGAATTGTTCGTTTATGACATGCCGATGCATAGGAAGAGAGTTAGACTTCGTCATTACATGATACATGTTGCTTTGTGCTCACTACTAAATTACAAATCATTTCTAATTAAAATTGGCTTTGATATACCTTGGGATCCGGGTGGATCCATTACTTGACCACTATATGCCTAGCTTAATGGCTTTAAAGAAAGCGCTGCCAGGGAGACAACCCGGAAGTTTTAGAGAGTCATTTATTTCTGTTGTGTTCTTTCATAAAGTTTAAAAACAAAAAAATAAAAATAAAGAGGGGAACCCAAAACTTTTCAAAAAGAAAAGTTAAAGTGAGAGAGACGAGCATTGTGAAAGTGGGGGACGTCCTTGAACTTTGTCCATGCCCATGGGAACTTTGTGAATCTTAATTACATAAACTTTTCAATAAAAATAATTATCCCTTTGTACAATTCCATTGTATTATAAAAATAATATGCCAAGGTTTGCCTTTAGGATGTTTACAATGCTTGTTGGTTTGTGCGGTGCAGGACAGAAACTTTTGCTGTAGTGCGTGAATTTTAGTTTTTTACTGGAAAGTAAAATGATTCTGATTCTTTTTGCACTGTCTTTCTATGCAAGTTTTTTATTTTTCCTAGTTTTTGCAGAATTTTTCAAGTATCAGAAGTATGGTGAATGTTCAGATTATTACAGACTGTTCTGTTTTAGACAGATTCTGTTTTTGATGAATAGTTTGCTTGTTTTGATGAAACTATCAATTTATATCAGCGGATTAAGCCATGAAAAAGTTATACTACAGTATACAAAATGCCAAAACAAAATATGAATTGGTTTGCAACAGTACTTAGAGTAGCGATTTGCTTTATTATACTAACGGATATTACCGAGTTTTCTATTGAAGTTTTGTGTGGATGAAGTGTTCGATGATCGAGGAGGTCTCGATGCGAGAAGAAGGAAGAGAGGCAAGAGCTCAAGCTTGGGGATGCCCAAGGCAACCCAAGTAAATCTTCAAGGAGACTCAAGCGTCTAAGCTTGGGGATGCCCCAGAAGGCATCCCCTCTTTCTTCAACAAGTATCGGTATGTTTTCGGATTCGTTTCGTTCATGCGATATGTGCAAATCTTGGAGCGTCTTTTGCATTTAGTTTTCACTTTTCTTTTATGCACCATGCTGGTATGAGATAGTCCTTGGTTGATTTATAGAATGCTCTTTGCACTTCACTTATATCTTCTGAGTATGGCTTTATAGAATGCTTCATGTGCTTCACTTATATCATTTGAAGTTTGGATTGCCTGTTTCTCTTTACATAGACAACCGCCATTTGTAGAATGCTCTTTTGCTTCACTTATAATTGTTAGAGCGTGGGCATATCTTTTGTAGAAATAATTAAACTCTCTTGCTTCACTTATATCTATTTAGAGAGATGACATGAACTGCTCATTCACATGGTTAGTCATAAAATCCTACATAAACTTGTAGATCACTGAATATGATATGTTTGATTCCTTGCAATAGTTTTGTGATATAAAGATGGTGATATTAGAGTCATGCTAGTGGGTGGTTGTGGATTGTAGAAATACTTCTGTTGAGGTTTGTGATTCCCGTAGCATGCACGTATGGTCAACCGTTATGTAACGAAGTCGGAGAATGATTTATTTATTGATTGTCTTCCTTATGAGTGGCGGTCGGGGACGAGCGATGGTCTTTTCCTACCAATCTATCCCCCTAGGAGCATGCACGTAGTACTTTGTTTCGATGACTAATAGATTTTTGCAATAAGTATGTGAGTTCTTTATGACTAATGTTGAGTCCATGGATTATACACACTCTCACCCTTCTATCATTGCTAGCCTCTTCGGTACCGTGCATTGCCCTTTCTCACCTCGAGAGTTGGTGCAAACTTCGCCGGTGCATCCAAACCCCGTGATACGATACGCTCTATCACACATAAGCCTCATTATATCTTCCTCAAAACAGCCACCATACCTACCTATTATGGCATTTCCATAGCCATTCCGAGATATATTGCCATGCAACTTCCATCATCATCATATACATGACTTGAGCATTTATTGTCATATTGCTTTGCATGATCGTAAGATAGCTAGCATGATGTTTTCATGGCTTGTCCGTTTTTTAATGTCATTGCTACGCTAGATCATTGCACATCCTGGTACACCACCGGAGGCATTCATATAGAGTCATATCTTTGTTCTAGTATCGAGTTGTAATATTGAGTTGTATGTAAATAAAAGTGTGATGATCATCATTATTAGAGCGTTACCCCAGTGAGGAAAGGATGATGGGGACTATGATTCCCCCACAAGTCGGGATGAGACTTCGTACTTTACAAAAAATAAAAGAGGCCAAAGAAGCCCACCAAAAAATATAAAAATATAAAAAGGGAGAAAATAAAAAAATGAGAGAAAAACAGAGAAGGGGCAATGTTACTATCCTTTTACCACACTTGTGCTTCAGAGTAGCACCATGTTCTTCATATAGAGAGTCTCTTGAGTTATCACTTTCATATACTAGTGGGAATTTTTCATTATAGAACTTGGCTTGTATATTCCGATGATGGGCTTCCTCAAATGCCCGAGGTCTTCATGAGCAAGAAAGTTGGATGCACACCCACTTAGTTTCCACTTTGAGCTTTCATACACTTATAGCTCTTAGTGCATCCGTTTCATGGCAATCTCTACTCCTCACATTGATATCTATTGATGGGCATCTCCATAGCCCGTTGATACGCCTAGTTGATGTGAGACTATCTTCTCCTTTCTGTCTTCTCCACACAACCTCCACCATCATATTCTATTCCACCTATAGTGCTATGTCCATGGCTCACGCTCATGTATTGTGTGGAAGTTGAAAAGGTTTGAGAACGTCAAAAGTACGAAACAATTGCTTGGCTTGTCATCGGGGTTGTGCATGATGTGAATATTTTGTGTGGTGAAGATGGAGCATAGCCAGACTATATGATTTTGTAGGGATAACTTTCTTTGGCCATGTTATTTTGAAAAGACATGATTGCTTTATTAGTAGGCTTGAAGTATTATTGTTTTTATGTCAAATGATAGACTATTGTTTTGAATCACTCATGTCTTAATGTTTATGCCATGATTATACATATGATCAAGATTATGCTAGGCAGCATTCCACATCAAAAATTATCTTATTTATCATTTACCTACTCGAGGACGAGCAGGAATTAAGCTTGGGGATGCTGATACGTCTCTGTCGTATCTATAATTTTTGATTGTTCCATGCCAATATTCTACAACCTTCATATACTTTTGGCAACTGTTTATACTATTTTTGGGACTAACATATTGATCCAGTGCCCAGTGCCAGTTCCTGTTTGTTTTATGTTTTATGTTTCGCAGAATATCCATATCAAACGGAATCCAAACGGGATAAAAATGGACAGAGCTTATTTTTGGAATATCCATATCAAACGGGATAAAAATGATCATTATGCTAAGCTAGCGGATGGGTCATGTCCATCACATCATTCTCCTAATGATGTGATCCCATTCATTAAATGACAACACATGTCTATGGTTAGGAAACTAATGAGCTAGTCTAGTAGAGGCTTACTAGGGACACTGTGTTTTGTCTATGTATCCACACATGTATCAAGTTTCTGGTTAATACAGTTCTAGCATGAATAATAAACATTTATCATGATATAAGGAAATATAAAAAACAACTTTATTATTGCCTCTAGGGCATATTGCCTTCACATGGTAATTTTCTTTGGTTATAAATTTAGTCCTAATATGATAGACATCCAAGAGGGATATAATAAAATCTTTCATATAAAGTGCATTGAATACTATGAGAAGTTTGAGTCCTTATGATTGTTTTAAGATATAAAGATGGTGATATTAGAGTCATGCTAGTGAGTAATTGTGGATTGTAGAAATACTTGTGTGAAAGTTTGTGATTCCCATAGCATGCACGTATGGTGAACCGTTACGCGATGAAGTTGGAGCATGATTTATTTATTGATTGTCTTCCTTATGAGTGCCGGTCGGGGACGAGCGATGGTCTTTTCCTACCAATATATCCCCCTAGGAGCATGCGCATAGTACTTTGTTTTGATAACTAATAGATTTTTGCAATAAGTATGTGAGTTCTTTATGACTAATGTTGAGTCCATGGATTATACGCACTCTCACCCTTCCACCATTGTTGGCCTCTCTAGTACCATGCAAGTTTCGCTGGTACCATACACCCACCATATACCTTCCTCAAAACTGCCACCATACCTACCTATTATGGCATTTCCATAGCCATTCCGAGATATATTGCCATGAAACTTTCCACCGTTCCGTTTATTATGACACGTTCCATCATTGTCATATTCTTTGCATGATCATGTAGTTGACATCGTATTTGTGGCAAATCCACCTTTCATAATTCTTTCATACATGTCACTCTTGATTCATTGCACATCCCAGTACACCGCCGGAGGCATTCATATAGAGTCATATTTTGTTCTAAGTATCGAGTTGTAATTCTTGAGTTGTAAGTAAATAAAAGTGTGATGATCTTCATTATTAGAGCATTGTTCCATGTGAGGAAAGGATGATGGAGACTATGATTCCCCCACAAGTCGGGATGAGACTCCGGACGAAAAAAAGAGAGAAAAAAGAGCCCAAAGAGCCCAAAAAATGAGAGAAAAGAGAGAATGGGCAATGTTACTATCCTTTTTCCACACTTGTGCTTCAAAGTAGCACCATGATCTTCATGATAGAGAGTCTCCTATGTTGTCACTTTCATATACTAGTGGGAATTTTTCATTATAGAACTTGGCTTGTATATTCCAATGATGGGCTTCCTCAAATTGCCCTAGGTCTTCGTGAGCAAGCGAGTTGGATGCACACCCACTTAGTTTCTTTTTGAGCTTTCATAAACTTATAGCTCTAGTGCATTCTTTGCATGGCTTCCATACTTACTAACATTGATATCTATTGATGGCATCTCCATAGCCCGTTGATACGCCTAGTTGATGTGAGACTATCTCCTTCTTTTTGTCTTCTCAACCACCATATTCTATTCCACCTATAGTGTTATGTCTATGGCTCACGCACATGTATTCCGTGAAAGTTGAAAAAGTTTGAGAACATCAAAAGTATGAAACAATTGCTTGGTTTGTCATCAGGGTTATGCATGATTTGAATATTTTATGTGATGAAGATGGAGCATAGCTAGACTATATGATTTTGTAGGGATAAGCTTTCTTTGGCCATGTTATTTTGAGAAGACATAATTGCTTTGTTAGTATGCTTGAAATATTATTGTTTTTATGTCAATATTAAACTTTTTTGAATCTTATGAATCTGAACATTCATGCCAAAATAAAGAAAATTACGTGGATAAATATGTTAGGTAGCATTCCACATCAAAAATTCTTTTTTTATCATTTACCTACTCGAGGACGAGCAGGAATAAAGCTTGGGGATGCTTGATACGTCTCCAACGTATCTATAAGTTTTGATTGTTCCATGCTATTATATTATTTGTTTGGGATGTTTTATATGCATTAATATGCTATTTTATTTTATTTTTGGGACTAACCTATTAACCTAGAGCCTAGTGCCAGTTTCTGTTTTTTCCTTGTTTCCGTGTTTCACGGAAAAGGAATACCAAACGGAGTCCAAACAGAATAAAACTTTGGCGAAGATTTTTCTTGGACCAGAAGACACCCCAGAGACTTGGATTTCAAGTGAGAAGAGCCACAAGGCGGTGATAAGGGGGGAGAGCGCCCCTAGGGGGGTAGGTCGCGCCCCTACCTTGTGGGCCCCTCGTGACTCCCCTGACCTAGTTCTGCCTCCTGTATATTCACATATATTTCCGAACCACTAGAAGCATCCTCGAAAACACTTTTCCACTGCCGCAACCTTCTGTTCCCGTGAGATCCCATCTTGGGGGCTTTCCGGCATCCTGCAGGAAAGAAAAGAGTCTTGATGACCCACAAGTATAGGGGATCTATCATAGTTCTTTCGATAAGTAAGAGTGTCGAACCCAACAAGGAGCAGAAGGAAATAACAAGCAGTTTTTAGCAAGGTATTCTATGCAAGAACTGAAATTATTGGTAACAAATAGTTGTGTGATAAGATAATTCGTAACGAGTAACAAGTAACAAAAGTAACTAAGGTGCATCAAGGTGTCCCAATCCTTTTTGTAGCAAAGGACAAGCCTGGATGAACTCTTATATAAAGCAAAGCGCTCCCGAGGACACATGGGAATTGTTGTCAAGTTAGTTTTCATCATGCTCATATGATTCACATTCGTTACTTTGATAATTCGATATGTGGGTGGACCGGTGCTTGGGTGCTGCCCTTCCTTGGACAAGCCTCCCACTTATGATTAACCCCTCTCGCAAGCATCCACAACTACGAAAGAAGAATTAAGATAAATCTAACCATAGCATGGAACATATGGATCCAAATCAGTCCCTTACGAAGCAACGCATAAACTAGGGTTTAATCTTCTGTCACTCTAGCAACCCATCATCTACTTATTACATCCCAATGCCTTCCGGTAGGCCCAAATCATGGTGAAGTGTCATTTAGTCGACGTTCACATAACACCACTAGAGGAAAGACAACATACATCTCATCAAAATATCGAACGAATACCAAATTCACATGATTACCTATAACAAGACTTCTCCCACGTCCTCAGAAACAAACTTAACTACTCACAAAGCATATTCATGTTCATAGTCAGAGGGGTATTAATTATCATTAAGGATCTGAACATATGATCTTCCACCTAATAAAGCAACTAGGATCAACTAGAAGGAGTAATCAATACTACTAGCAACCCACAGGTACCAATCTGAGGTTTTGAGACAAAGATCAGATACAAGAGATGAACTAGGATTTGAGAGGAGATGGTGCTGGTGAAGATGTGGATGGATATTGACCCCCTCTCGATGAGAGGATCGTTGGTGATGACGATGGCGATGATTTCCCCCTCCCGGAGGGAAGTTTCCCCGGCATAATAGCTCCGCCGGAGCCCTAGATTGGTTTTGCCCAAGTTCCGCCTCAAGATGGTGGCGCTTCGTCCTGAAAGCTTCCTTCCGATTTTTTCAGGTCAAAACACACCTTAGCAGAAGATGGGCATCGGGGCCTGCCAGGTGGCCCACAAGGCAGGGGGCGCGCCCAGGGGGTAGGGCGCGCCCCCACCCTTGTGGATGGCAGGTGGCCCCCTCTGGTGCTTTCTGCGCCCAATTTTTTTATATATTCCAAAACAATTCTCCATGAAGTTTCATGACTTTTGGAGTTGTGTAGAATAGGTCTCTAATATTTGCTCCTTTTCCAGTCCAGAATTCCAGCTGCCGGCATTCTCCCTCTTCATGTAAACCTTATAAAATAAGAGAGAAAAGGCATAGGTATTGTGAATAATGTGTAATAACAGCCCATAATGCAATAAATATCAATATAAAAGCATGATGCAAAATGGACGTATCAACTCCCCCAAGCTTAGACCTCGCTTGTCCTCAAGCGAACGCCGATATCAAAAAATATGTCCACATGTTTAGAGATAGAGGTGTCAATAAAATAAAATACGGACATGATGGCATCATGATCATCTTTAGAACAACAACATATAGTGTCATATAATTTCTTATGCTAAAGTAACAATTCATTCACAAGGTAAAGTATGAATCAGAAACTTTATTGAAAACTAACAAACTATGATCTTAGTCATTGAAGCAGTTGCAATTTATCATAACATCGAAAAGAGTCAATATAAGAATTTTTCAGCAAGTCCACATACTCAACTATCAATTAGTCTTTCGCAATTGCTGAAACTCATGCGATACTTATGGGTACAAAGTTTCAATCGGACACAG
Source organism: Aegilops longissima (assembly GCA_021605205.1). Classification (NCBI taxonomy): domain Eukaryota; kingdom Viridiplantae; phylum Streptophyta; class Magnoliopsida; order Poales; family Poaceae; genus Aegilops; species Aegilops longissima. The sequence goes on along the minus strand of CM038677.1, from coordinate 658,688,800 downwards.
AGAAAGATAGGGGCTTATAGTTTCGCCTCCCAACCTTTTACCTCAAGGGTAATGCCAACAATAATACTTTATGATAACCTACATCCGAGTGGATATATATGTCCGGATCTCTCCAACACATAGTGCTTGCAAAAGAAAAAGTGTGTCGGGGAAACTGATCCACGAACACCTATGGGACCGGCGGACCGAGCCCCTTTCGGTTCGGCGGGGGGCGGAGATCGCACGAAGAGCAGATCGAGGCGGCAGCACGACAGCAGTTTACCCAGCTTCGGAGCTCTCCGAGAGATAACACTCCTACTGCTGCATGTCTGAGTGTATTGAGTTCTTGTTAGGGAGCGCTGAGTGCTACAGTACACACTAGCTGCTAACGAGACCGAGCGTGAGTGTTTTTCTGCCTTCGAACCCTCCTCCATGTTGCGCATGGGCCTCCTTTTATATGCTAAAGGGGTCTCCGACAGGTGGCAACGTAGACAAGGGTAAAAATGGAAAAGGAATTGCGGTTGGTACAACGACTTGTACATGTATCATACCTAACCACGACGGCAGGGGACAAAGGCATTAAATGCCCGTCTCGCCGCCCAAATAGTGCAAAAGGGACCGTCAGGGACGCCACCGCTTGCCACGATGGCAATCTTGTCGCGTCGCTTTCCAAGATGCACCGCTGGCGCGACAGCTTCCTGCCACGCCACGCTACCTGGAAAGGTCCTAGGGCGACACGTTGGTGGATGTGCTGGAGCGCGGGTACAGAGTGGTAGTTTGCCGCGGCAAACGCCTTGCCGCGGTCGTTGTCTTGTCGCGTCTGGAAGCTTGTCGTTCACCGGGCCTCGCTGGGACGCGTGGCGCGTCGCGGCAAGTTCCTTGAGATGCCTTGGTTGGCCTTCCCGGCAAGCTCCTCTTGCCGGGGCCTTGTCTCCTTGGCTTGAATAATTTGTTCTTGAATGGCTCCAAAGGAACCATGGAGGACCTTGGTGGTCAGCCGGCAAGCCTTGCCGCGGGGTGCTGCAACTGCCCGTGCACAAGTTCGGGATACTAAGGTACCCCTACTCTAGTACACCGACAGAGCCCCGGCCTGGGCCACACTGCAGTGCCGAAGCGCTGTTGGGCCAGGCCCAAAACAGGCACGGCACGCGCGCCCGGGTTACGCCGTATCTCACTTTTGTATCCACCGCGCCCTCCTCGAACGGCACGCGTCGAATGCGGCGTCGTGGGAGAGATCGTGGGTGGTTTCTTTATTCGGAAAGACGGAACGTCTGACCCCTCCCTCTTTATAAGCAGGGGAAATAGGGGCAGTTCGCCCATCTCGCCGGTTGCTATTCCAATCTCAAAAACCTCCGCCGCTCCCCCCTTCTTCCCAAAGCTGAAAAGAGAGCAGCGCTCCGCCCCCCATCGCCACCGGCACCACCAATGCCGTCGATCTCTCTCACCACCTCCGCCATGGCTCCGAAAGCCGGGAAGGTTGTGAAGTCGGCCGAGGCGCAGCGGAAGGTTAACCTTGACAGCCACGAGGAGGAGCTTGCCGCGCGCGAGCAAACATTCGGCGGGGCTCTCAAGGAAGCAAAGGATGTTGCCGCAGCTACCGAGGCCGCCAAGAAGGACCTAGAGACGAAGGTGGCGCAGCTGGAGGCCGATCTCAAGGTGAGTGGCGAGGAGCTTGCTGCGCTCAAGCGTGAGCGCGAGAAGGACGCCTACACTCTTGGCGAGCTGCAGGGTCGTCTCGCCGAGAGGAGCAAGGAGCTTAGCGCCGCCAAGGACTCCAACGCAGATCTTGAGTTGAAGCTGACTACTTTGACCCAGACGCTGGACGGCGCCAGGGAGCAGGAGGTGGCCTTGAAGGAGAAGATCAAGGCCGACGAGGCGCTGCTGGCGAAGTCTTCTGCCGCCTGTAACACTTTTAGGGTGAATGTGGAGCACTGGACCGAGGGTCTCGTGGATGTTGCCGCAGCCATCGACAGGGAGCTGGCGCAGCTGGGGATGGAGGATCTCGGGTATTCCTCCGATGAGCACCTCCAACCCAGCGCCAAGCTCAGCTTGTTCTTCAAAGGCGTGGCGACGGCCCTCCAGCGACTCCGGGAAAAGATCCCAAAGCAGCTGGCCGAAGAGTCGCGCAAGATTTGCGCGGGAGCTCTTCAAAAGGTGCTAGTGAAGGTGGCCTTCCGCAACCCAGGCCTCAACCTCACCAACGTCCTCAGGACCTTGCCGCCGGATGCTGATCTGGAAGCGCTCAAGACCCTTGTCGCACCCATTGTGGACAAGGTGAGCAAGATCAAGAGGGTTGAGGGCGATCGCGTAGATTAGGCCGCCCGTTTTCTCTTTTTCTTGTCGCTGCTGGTCATGTTATGAGAACAATCTGTTAGAGCTGCGACAAGCTATCTTGTAATATGACTCTATTTCGGGTAGCGATTGCTATGTTATTTCCTTTACTTGATTCCTTCCTTTGTATGTTTTTGCCCTACACTTTTAGGGAACTTGTCGGCGCTGGCACCTTAGCCGCGAGCGCTGAGTGCGGGACGTCAGCCAGCCTACTGGCGGTGCCGCTACCGACAAGAAACCTTGTCGCAACTAGTCGCAGCTCACTTAAGTTGTTGAGCGGACTCGAAACAAAGTAAGGGCGCAACTAGCTACGAGTTGGTTCCTCCACGCACAGGTTTTCCATACAAAGCACGGTCGTTCGAGGAAGATAACTTAAAAAATTTAAAACTGATTGCTCAAACTTTAGCTACTTAGCTTTTCTGTCGTTTGCTTCCCGGTAAGGTGAAACTTCCTCGAACGACGCTTGGTCCACATCATTATCTTCTCCTTTCCCCCCGGCAAACTTGTGGGCGGGGGAACCTTCCTTTCTTTGAGAAAGAGAAAGAAGAGAAAATAAAGATATGGAGCCTTACGGCTCGTTATTGCTTACCGGGGGTAGATGCTGCACAAAGTGTCAGATAACGCATGCAAAAAAAAGAGTAGAAATCATGAAATTGACAAGATGTGCGGAGCACATGAGCTTTAATTATGCACGGGGTCTGCGCCTGGCTTCGTACAAAGGATTACATGCAACATCGGCAAGACTTGTACAAAAGGTGGTTGCCGGAACAGGTTCCGCAACCGCGCTTTACGGGTAAAACTTACGAAGATGCTCAATGTTCCAGAGTTGCTCACCGAATGCCATCTTCGGTCTCAAAGCGGACAGCGCCAGCCTAGTGACTCGTTTCACCGGTAAGGGCCTTCCCACTTCAAGGCCAACTTGTTGGAATTCTTGGCGGACTGAACGCGCCCAAGAACAAGGTCGCCTTCCTCGAGACTTTGGCATTAACTTTGCAGCTATGGTAGCGGCGCAAAGCTTGCTGGTATCGAGCAGCTCGTCTGCGCCTCAAGACGGTCCTCTGAAGGAGCAGCAGCGTCATCTTGTCGCAATGCTCTTGCTCAAGCTCATCATAAGCGAGCACTCGAGGTGACCCGTATACGAGTTCCGTGGGGAGAACTGCCTCTGCTCCATAGAGTAGAACGAAAGGTGTCTGGCCAGTGGCTCGATTTGGCGTCGTCCTGATCGACCAAAGAATCACCGCAGCTCCTCAATCCAGTTCTTTCCGCACTTGCGCAGCCTGTCGAAAGTCCTGGTCTTGAGCCCGCAGCAGCACTTCAGATTCGCCCTCTCCGCTTGACCGCTACTTCTCGGATGAGCAATGAAGCGAAGCGGACCTTGGCGCCAAGATCTTGGGCGTCTTGCATGAAGGTGCGGCTCGTGAATTGCGTGCCGTTGTCGGTGATGATCCCGTTAGGGATCCCGGCGGCAAACAATCGACCAAGAACTTGATTGCCGACCGTCTGTCACCTTCCTCACTACTTCCACTTCGGCCACTTTGTGAACTTGTCGATTGCAACGCATAAGTACTCAAAGCCCCGACAGCTTCGGGAAAGGGGCCGAGGATGTCGAGCCCCGACGGAAAATGGCCAGGATAAAGGGATCGTCTGGAGAGCTTGAGCTGGCTGGTGTATCTGCTTGGAATGGAACGGCATGCTTCACACTTGGTTACTTGTGCGATTGCATCCTCGGAGGGCTGTCGGCCAAAAGAAACCTTGCCGAACGCTTTGCGGCAAGTGCTCTTCTTGCCAATGTGGTGACCACATATGCCTCCATGTATCTCGCCAATAGCTTTTGTCCGTCTTCCCGTGAATACACTTCAATTTCACACCGTTGAGTCTTCTTACATGCAGGTGTGTTGTCGACAAACTGGTACATACTTGACTGCCGGGCTACTCTTTCCGCTTCTTCTTGCTCTTCGGAAGTTCTCCTATCTGAGGAAACGGACAATCTGCTGTGCCCATCTTTGGAGCTTGCGGCTCGACAACAAGGACTAAAGGCACATCTGCTGCTGCGGAACATCCGCTTCTCGGCGAGAACCTGCGGCTCAGCGAGCTTGACGTTCCCGCAAGCTTGCCGAGCAAAACTTGTCGGGGCGTTTGCTTCAACGGAACAAACCCTAGGGCTTGCCGGAGCAGACTGCTCCTCAAGACCCTTGGTGTTGATCTTGATGACCTTCTTGGCGGCGGCTTCGGGAGCTCTGCGCCGAAAATAGTCACCAAAATCAACTTCCTCTTCTTGCTCTGTCCGATTGATGGCGTTACAGATGGTTGAGTCGGTTTGAGCACAAAGATCCCTAGTTCCACGGGTAACTTAAGTCGGCGCGACTTCGACGAAGCTATCGGCAATGTCGTTCGAGCTCTTGGAACATGTTCCATCCGTAGGCCGTCAAAGTGCTCTTCTAGCTTTCTCACTTCATCAACGTAAGCTTCCATCAACGGACTCGATAATTCTTGTTCACTTGGCGGACGACAAGCTGTGAGTCACCCCGACAATGAGCTTCTTAATCCCAAGGTCTGCTGCGATCTCGAGACCGCAAGCAACCCTTCATACTATGCGGTATCGTTCGTTGCTTGCTCCTTGGGAAAGTGCATCCGACTACGTGCTTGAGGTGCTCTCCGGTGGGTGCAACAAGTAGCACGCCCAAGACCGGCGCCTTTGCAGCGAGAAGGCACCATCAAAGTACATTAGCCACTCTTTGCTTGCTTCCTTGACGGGATGCTCATTTCTGTAATTTCTTCATCTTGTGTTGGCGCCCATTCTGCTATGAACTCCGCCAATGCTCGCTTTGGATAGTTGAAGTGCTCTCAAACTTGAGGCCAAAGCTTGACAGTTCCAAAGCCCACTCGACAATCCTGCCTGTTGCTTCCGGATTTTGCAAGATCCTCTTCAGCGGAAAACGCAGTGACGATCGTGATCTCATGTGCTTGGAAGTAATGGCGCAGCTTTCGAGGCCATGAGAAGGCCGAAAAGCAATTTCTGCACACCGAGTACCTTGACCTAGCCCCTGCAGAAGGGAACCGACAAAGTAAACTGGGCGCTACACCATTCTTTTCGCATCTTCTCACGCTACCGCAGATCCATCTTTGTCGGGACCAGAGCTTGCGGTGAAGTCCCACGCTTGTCGCCGGATGCATCTGCCGTGGTTGCTGGCTCATCATCCGCCTCCTCTCTCTGCTATTAACGCAGCACTAACCACTTGATTGGTTGCCGCTATATATAGCAGCAACTTCTCTTGTGGCTTAGGTGCGACAAGCGTTGGAGTGGAGGATAGGTATCTCTTTAAGTCCTGCAGTGCAGCCTCCGCTTCGAGTCCATTTCATTGACCTGCCTTTTCAATATTTTGAAAAATGGCGGGGCGCTTCAGCAGAACCTAGAGATAAACCTCTCGAGAGCGATTACGCAACCGCAAGTCTTCGTACATCCTTGACACGCTTTGGTGCTTCAATCTGCTCAATGGCCTTGATTTTGTCGGGATTGGCTTCAATTCCCCGCTGAGACACGAAGAACCCGAGAAGCTTGCCGGAGGGGACTCCAAACACACACTTCTCGGGGTTGAGCTTGAGGTTGATCTTGCGCAGATTTGCAAAGGTTTCGTCTATAACTTGAATCAGAGTCGCCTTGTCCTTGCTCTTGACCACTATGTCATCCATGTAGGCTTCCACATTTCTGTGTATTTGCGGCTCAAAAGCGTCATGGACTACCCTTGCAAATGTTGAACCAGCATTCTTTAAACCGAAGGCATCCGTGCGAAACAGTATGTGCCACATGGGGTGATGAATGCGGTCTTCTCCTCATCCTCTTCGCCATGAAGATCTGATGGTATCTCGAGTATGCATCAAGAAATGAAAGCAAGTCACATCCGCCGTGGAGTCAACAATATGGTCGATCGTGGCAAGGGAAATGGGTCTTTGGGACAAGATTTATTGACATCGGTAAAGTCGATACAAAGCCTCCATTTCCGCTTGCCTTGCGATGACTACAGGGTTGGCCAACCACGAGGATGGAGCACTCCTCGACAAGGCCTGTTGCTTCCAATTTCTTGATTTCTTCGTGATGAATTCTTGGCGCCCACCGCTTTGCCTCGACTTTCGCTTGACGGGCCGCGATGAGGACAGACGGCAAGATGGTGCTCGATTACTTTCACAGGAACACGGGGATGTCAGACGGTTGCCACGCAAATACGTCGACGTTCGCCCGCAGGAAAGCAATGAGCGCGCTTTCCTATTTAGGGTCGAGAGTGGCACTGGTGGTAAAGGTACCACCAGTGCCATCCTCCTTGGCGGACACCTTCTTGGTCTCTGGTGGAGCTGCCATTGTCTTCTTACACTTGCCGTTGGAGCTCGATGGTGCGTCCTCGACGGTAGCGCAGCACTCCGAAGAGGTGCGCTTGCCGGAGTGGGCATCAGAACTCTTGCCGGACTTGGTCTTCTTCTTCGCCCCGGGAGCTTCAACGGCAAGTGACTTGCGATCTGTTGCGGCTGCTGCTTCCCGGTAGATCTTGTCGGCGCAGATAAGAGCATCCTTCTTGTCGCCAGGGACAGAGATGACACTTATCGGGCGTGGCATCTTCAGCATGTTGTATGTATAGTGAGAGGCTGCCATGAATTTGGCGAGTGCTGGACGGCCGAGTATTCCATTGTAAGGCAATGGAAAGTCAACAACGCCAAAAGTGACCCTCTCAGTCCTGAAGTTCAACTCGCGCCAAATGTCACCGCAACGTGATCTTTCCTTCGCTTACTCCTTCCCGGATTGATTCTTGAATGTGCCGGTCTCTTCGAGCTCGCCATCAGGGATCTGGAGTTTCTGGATTACCGCGGAGGAGATCAGGTTCAAGCCGGCCCCGCCGTCAACTAGCATCTTAGTGACCTTGAGGTTGCGGATAGTTGGTGAAACCAACATCGGCAAGCACCCGACCGCAGTTATGCGATCAGGGTGGTCCTCAATATCAAAGATGATAGGCGTGCTGGACCATTTCAGAGGCTTGCGTGACTCGACGGGTGGTTTTGCCGCATTGACTTCCCGCACCCACTACTTGAGCTGGCGGTGTGAAGTATGCAGAGAAGCACCGCCGTCAACGCACATGACCTCTGTGGCTTTCTGGAACTCCTGCTCATCGGTCTCGTCATCATCCATATCTTCATCGTCGTCGTCATCTTCATCCTTGTCGCGCGGCGGGAGGTCTGTCTCCTTGCCGTTGCTTAGCCTTGCCGGCGTCCTCCTCGCCGTAGGCGTTTCTTGCCAGCTCCTCCAAAGACCTTCCTGGCCTTCTCCTTGTCGCGTCGCTCATATTCAGCCTTTTGTTGCTCGACAAGCTGCTCGACCTTCTTGCAGCTCTGGAGGTCATGGCCCTTGGTGCGGTGGATCTTGCGATCGCTTGTTGGTGCCGTCACGCTTGTCGGCGACCGCCACAGCCGGTAGTTGGTGCTGCGGCAATCTCCTCGCCGGAGCTACCAGCTTTGGCTTTCTTGGCGCCTCCTCCGTTGCGGACTGCTCAACGACTAGCACATCTTTGCCTTTCTTCTTCCCGTTGTTCCGCCGGTTTTTCTTTGCCGGGCAGCCTCCTCACTATCGATCCTCCTGCTTCAGATTCTCTCCGGGAGTTTCCTCCTTCCTCAGACGCGCACACTTGTCGGCCGGGCATATAGCTCACTGACGTCTCTGATCTTGCACATCGCCATCTCCTCCCGCATCCTGCGGTTTCGCACATTCTGATGGAACGCGCTGATTACCGCGGCAGGGTGGACATCTGGGATGTTGTGTTGTACATGGCTGAATCTCTGAATGTACTTGCGCAGGGGCTCTCCTTCCTTCTGGGCGAGCAGATGAAGGTCGCTCTCTTGGCCATGAAGCTTGTGGCCGCCTGTAAAGGCGCCGACAAACTGATGGCATAGGTCTGCCCAGGAGGATATGGAGTTGTCCGGCAAGTGCATGAGCCAGGATCTGACATTGGGCTTGAGAACCAGCGGGAAGTAGTTGGCCAGGATCTTGTCGTTCTGCCCCCCGGCAGCTTGCACCGCGATGGTGCAGATACTGAGGAACTCCGACGGATGCGACTTGCCGTCGTACTTCTCTGGTACGCCTAGCTTGAAATTCTTCGTGCTGGGCCACTGGACTTGCCGCAGCTCACGAGTGAATGCAGGGCAACCTACCGCGTACGGCAAGTCGCCTGGTTCCCCTGGTGCATGCATGTCGACAGAGGGCCCAACGCGCCGGTCCGATTGACGCCGCTTCTTCTTGGCGCCGATGCGAGTTCGAGCGTCTTCTTGCTGTCGTTCGTGAAGAACTTGGCGCTGATCGCGACGAGCTCGTGGATCTGATGATGCGGTGGAGTCGATGTCGAGGTGGATCCGGCGAGTCGGCGATCTTAGCCTTCGGGGTGGAGAGTGCATGGTGGTTGCACCCCCACCGGTTTCGTCGCCATCAGCTCGTGCATGGCAGTCCTGCCGCGGCAGCGATGTACTCGGCTGCCGCGGAGTGTCGCCGTTGGCGAAGCTGATGAGACTCTGAATGGTGGCCCTCCATTCATCGATCTTGTCTGCCGTTGGAGGGTAATCCAGGAGCAGTTGAGCTCGTGCCAAAGCTTCTGCTGGAGTGGTGGGCTGTAGTGGCGAACGTCGCGAGGAGCAGGATATGCTCGGACTTCTAACTATGTTAGAAGGAGCAGTATCCCGTCCAGGCGACCGTGTCTCGCTCGCGCCAGCATGTTGGCGTGCATGCTGGTCTTGAGCACCCCGAAATCCACCAGCTCGATCTTGGTCCAACGAACGTATGGCACTGTGAATACCATGACGCTGTCGGTCCCGCGCCTCCTGAGATGGGCGCGACGCATGTACGGACGCCGAGGTCTGCGCAGCCTTGTCCATGGACCTGGCAGCACCGTGGGCTCCCTCGTCGATGCCCGTTCTTCCGCCGGCGTCTACCCCACCACCCGTTTGCTCCGGTGGTGGTGGGATCGACGTGGACGGAACAGCTGCCGCCGAAGACTTCTTCTTCGGTGGCATGTCGATGAAGAAGATGAAGATCTAGCTTCGTGTGAACGCCGGATCAGGTTCACATGGCGCCGACGCCCTACCGGGCGCGCCAAAGATGTCGGGAAACTGATCCACGAACACCTATGGGACCGGCGGACCGAGCCCCTTCGGTTTGGCGGGGCGGAGATCGCACGAAGAGCAGATCGAGGCGGCACACACGAGCAGTTTACCCAGCTTCGAGCTCTCCGGAGAGATAACACTCCTCTTGCTGCATGTCCGAGTGTATTGAGTTCTTGCTAGGGGCGCGCCAGTGCTACAAGACACACTAGCTGCTAACGAGACCGAGCGTGAGTGTTTTTCGCCTTCGAACCCCCTCTACGCTGCGCATGGGCCTCCTTTTATATGCTAAAGGGTCTCCGGCGGTGGCAACATAGACAAGGGTAAAATGGAAAAGGAATTGCGGTTGGTACAACGACTTGTACAAAGTATCATACCTAACCACGACGGCAGGGGACAAAGGCATTAAATGCCCGCTCACGCCGCCCAAATAGTGCAAAAGGACCGTCGGGGCGCCACCGCTGCCATGATGGCAATCTTGTCGCGCCGCTTGCCACCGCAGCATCACTGGCCGCGACAGCCTCCTCCGCCACACGCTACCGAAAGGTCCTGGCGACACGCTGGTGGATGTCTTTGGAGCGCGGGTACAGAGTGGTAGTTTGCCGCGGCAAACGCCTTGCCGCGGTCGTTGTCTTGTCATGTCTGGAAGCTTGTCGTTCACCAGGCCTCGCCGGGACGCGTGGCGCGTCGCGGCAAGTTCCTTGAGATGCCTTGGTTGGCCTTCCCGGCAAGCTCCTCTTGCCGGGGCCTTGTCTCCTTGGCTTGAATACTTTGTTCTTGAATGGCTCCAAAGGAACCACGGAGGACCTTGGCGGTCACCCGGCAAGCCTTGCCGCGGGGTGCTGCAACTGCCCGTGCACAAGTTCGGGATACTAAGGTACCCCTACTCTAGTACACCGACAAAGTGTAAAAAGGAAAGGTGAATAACACCATGACTCTTGTATAAGGATATAAGATAAAAGTAAAAGATATGCCCTTTGCAGAGGGAAGCAGAAGTTGTCATGCGCTTTTATGGTTGGATGCACAAAATCTTAATGCAAAAGAATGTCACTTTATATTGCCACTTGTGATAAAGAACTTTATTATGCAGTCCGTCACTTTTATTTCTTCCATATCACAAGTTCGTATAAAGCTTATTTTATTCACACTAATAGATCATACATATTATAGAGAGCAATTTTTATTGCTTGCACCGATGACAACTTACTTGAAGGATCTTACTCAATCCATAGGTAGGTATGGTGGACTCTCATGGCAAAACTAGTTTAAGGGATGTTCGGAAGCACAAGTAGTATCTCTACTTGGTGCAAAGAATTTGGCTAGCATGAGAGGGAAAAGCAAGCTCAACATGTTGGAGGATCCATGACAATATAACTTCTATTCGGATATAAGCAAACATAACTCATTATGTTGTCTTCCTTGTCCAACATCAACTTTTTTCTATCATGTCATATTTTAATGAGTGCTCACATTTACAAAAGATGTCCAAGATAGTATATTTATGTGTGAAGCCTCTCTTTCTTTATTACTTCCTATTAATTGCAACAATGACCAAAACTATGTTTGTCAACTCTCAACAACTTTTATTCATCACACTCTTTATATGTGAAGTCATTACTCCCCATAAGATCAATATATGATCTTTTTATTTATTTTTATTCTTTCTTTTATTTAATTCCCTCAAGATCATAGCAAGGAGGCAGCCCTCGACTCAAAACTACTCTTGGACATCTTTTTATATAACTCACGGACTCGATTACATAGATAGAGATCAAAACAAAACTCAAAGCTAGATCATACTAAAAATTTATTCTACTAGATCAAGATATAACCAAAAGGATCGAACTAAGAAAACGATAATGGTAAAGGTGTGATGGTGATACGATACCGGGGCACCTCCCCCAAGCTTGGTAGTTGCCAAGGGGAGTGCCCATACCCCTGTATTTATGTCTCTTTCTTCGGAGGTGATGGTGATGATGGAGTTGTTGATGAAGTAGTGCCACACCTCGAGCGCAGGAGATACTCAAATCTATGAATGATGCTCTGGAGGGCGATGATATGCTCTTGCAACAGAATATTTTCACGAGTGAGATATTTATTCTGCACATGAACTATTTCAATGATCTTGAAAGCTTCACTTTCATTAGGGGTAAGATGATTGTAGTATGGTTGAAGGATGTCTTCTTCTTCTGCTGCCAGAACTTGATCTCCCGTGGCCTTCTTGATCTTATCCTCCTTGTTGGTTTCCCCAGTTTCTTCTCTCTTCATCCCTATCTTCATCAGCCAAGCATCGTCGTCCCAATGTTGGAGGAGGGGGAAGACATGATGCCTGGCCTTGAAAACTCTGGCAAAAAATAGCTCAAAACGAAACAGGAGATATTGTCATGGTACGGTGGTCAAAACCTTCGGGAGATTATATAATGACCTTTTACCGACCAAAAAAAGTGGTGTGCAAGAAAACGGAGTCCGGAGGGCACCCCGAGGTGGCCACAAGGCATGGGCGCGCCCAGGGGTAGGGCATGCCCTCCACCCTTGTGGTCTCCTCGTGCATCTTTCGGACTACTTTTAATTTTCCTAATTTTTAAAATATTCCAAAAGGGAGAAAAATTGCCATTGGAAACGTTTTGGGGTCGCTTTACTTACTGTACCACACACGTATTCCTTTTTGGAGTCTGAAACATTCTGGAAAGTGTCCCTTATGTACTCCTCCGGTGTTACAGTGTCAATTATATTGCTCTCAATATTTATGGGATTACCTGAGATATAATGTTTGATTCTTTGACCGTTTACCACCTTCAGATTGGTACCTTCGGCTTTGTTGATTTTGATTGCACCGGAATGATAGACCTCCTCGATAATGTAAGGACCTTCCCATTTAGAGAGAAGCTTTCCTGCAAAAAATCTTAAACGAGAGTTGTATAGCAAAACACGATCACCTACATTATACTCACGCTTTTGTATCCGTTTGTCATGCCATCTTTTAACCTTTTCTTTAAACAACTTGGCATTCCCTTAGGCTTGGGTTCTCCATTCATCAAGCAAGCTAATGTCAAATAACCTCTTCTCACCGGTAAGTTTGAAATCATAGTTGAGCTCTTTGATTGCCCAATATGCCTTATGTTCTAGTTCAAGAGGTAAGTGACATGCTTTTCCATAAACCATTTTATACGGAGACATACCCATAGGATTCTTATGAGCAGTTCTATAAGCCCATAATGCATCATCAAGTTTCTTAGACCAATTCTTTCTAGATCTATTAACAGTCTTTTGCAAAATCAATTTAATATCTCTACTGCTCAATTCTACTTGACCACTAGACCGAGGATGATATGGAGATGCAATTCTATGGTTAACATCATATTTAGCAAGCATTTTACGGAAAGCACCATAAAATGTGAACCACCATCAGTCATTAAATATCTAGGGACTCCAAACCATGGAAAAATAACTTCTTTAAGCATCTTAATAGAAGTGTTATGATCATCACTACTAGTTGGAATAGCTTCTACCCACTTAGTAACGTAATCAACAACGACTAAAATATGTGTATACCCATTAGAGGAAGGAAAAGATCCCATATAATCAAAGCCCCAAAGGTCAGATGGTTCAATAACAAGTGAATAATTCATAGGCATTTCTTGACGTCTACTAATATTGCCAATTCTCTGGCATTCATCACAAGACAAGACAAATTTACGAGCATCCTTGAAAAGAGTAGGCCAATAAAAACCAAATTGCAATAACTTATGTGCAATTCTATCTCCAGCGTGGTGTCCTCCGTAAGACTCGGAGTGGCACTTGCGTATGATCTGTTCCTGTTTATGCTCAGGTTCACAACATCTAATAACACCATCTACTCCTTCTTTATAAAGGTGTGGGTCATCCCAAAAGTAATGTCTCAAATCATAGAAAAACTTTTTCTTTTGCTGGTATGTGAAACTAGGTGGTATCAATTTAGCAACAATGCAATTAGCATAATCAGCATACTATGGAGTATTACGAGAAGCATTTATGACAACTAATTGCTCATCAGGAAATAAATCATCAATAGGCAGTGGGTCATCAAGAACATTTTTTAACCTAGACAAGTTGTCTGCAACGGGGTTCTCAGCTCCCTTTCTATCAATAATATGCAAATCAAATTCTTGTAACAAGAGAACCCATCTAATGAGTCTAGGTTTAGCATCTTTCTTTTCCATAAGATATTTAATAGCAACATGATCAGTGTGAACAGATATTTAGGAATCAACAATATAAGATCTTAACTTATCACAAGCAAAAACAACTGCTAAAAATTCTTTTTTAGTAGTAGCATAATTTCTCTAGGCATTGTCTAGAGTTTTACTAGCATAAAGAATAACATTCAATTTCTTATCAACTTTTTGTCCTAGAACAGCACCAACAGCATAATCACTAGCATCACACGTAATTTCAAAGGGTAAATTCCAATGAGGTGGCTGAACAATAGGTGCAGAAATCAAGGCTTTCTTAAGTATTTCAAATGCTTCTACACAATCTTCATCAAAAAATAAAAGGAACATCTTTTTGCAAGAGATTAGTGAGAGGCCTAGAAATTTTAGAGAAGTCTTTAATAAACCTTTTATAGAAACCAGCATGACCAAGGAATCTTCTTATACCTTTGGTATCTTTAGGACATGGCATCTTTTCAATAGCATCTACTTTAGCTTTATCAACTTCAATACCCCTTTCAAAAAATTTATGCCCCAAGACCTTCATTAACCATAAAGTAGCACTTCTCCCAATTCAAGACAAGATTAGTTTCTTCACATCTCTGCAAAACTTGATCAAGGTTGCTTAAGGAATCATCAAAAGAAGTTCTGTAAACAGAGAAATCATACATGAAAACCTCAACAATCTTTTCACAAAAGTCAGAGAATATAGCAGTCATACATATTTGAAAGGTAGCAGGTGCATTGCATAACCCAAAAGGTATACATCTATAAGGGAAAGTACCGAAAGGGCAAGTAAAGGTGGTCTTTTCCTGATCATCTTTTGACACATGTATTTGAGAAAACCAGAATAACCATCTAGAAAGCAAAAATGTGTATGTTTGGATAATCTTTCTAGCATTTGATCAATAAAAGGTAGAGGGTAATGATCTTTTCTAGTAGCTTTGTTTAATTTGCGAAAATCAATTACAATTCTATAACCTGTAACAATTCTTTGTGGAATCAATTCATTCTTACCATTAGGGACAACATTAATACCTCCCTTCTTAGGGACACAATGAACGGGACTTACCCATCTACTATCAGCAATAGGATAAATTATACATGCCTCCAGAAGCTTTAGTATTTCATTTCTTACCACTTCTTTCATTTTGGGATTTAACCATTGTTGGTGATCAACAACTAGTTTAGCATCATGCTCCAAATTAATTTTTTGCTAACATAGAGTGGGACTAATGCCCTTAAGATCATCAAGAGTATATCCAATAGTTGCATGGTGCTTCTTCAGAGTTTTCAATAATTTCTTTTCTTCATGCTCTGAAAGGTTAGCACTAATAATAACAGGATATATCTTCTTTTCATCAAGATAAGCATATTTCAAAGTATCAGGTAATTGTTTAAGCTCAAACACAGGATCACCCTTGGGTGGAGGAGGATCCCCAAGGATTTCAACAGGCAAATTATGTTTCAAAACAGGTCCTTGATTAAAGAATATTTCATCTAATTCCCTTCTTTCATTCATAAACATATCATTTTCATGGTCTAGCAAATATTGTTCTAAAGGATCAGTTGGAGGCACGTCAATAGAAGCAAGACCAATAATTTCATCTTTACTAGGAAATTATTTATCATGGGGTTGTCTACGGAACTTAGAGAAATTAAAATCATGAGACACATCCCCAAAACCGACAGTAACAATATCCTTTTCGCAATCTATCTTAGCATTAACAGTGTTCAAGAAAGGTCTACCAAATATAATAGGACAAAAATCATCTTGTGGGGAACCAAGAACAAGAAAATTAGTAGGGTATTTTATTTTACCACACAAAACTTCAACATCTCTAACAATCGCAATTGGTGATATAGTATCTCTATTGGCAAGCTTAATAGTAACATCAATATCTTCTATCTCGGTAGGTGCAATATCATTCATAATTTCTTGGTATAAGGTATAATGAATTGCACTCACACTAGCACCCACATCACATAAGCCATGATAACAATGATCTCCTATTTTAACAGAAACAACATGCTTGCCAACAATATGTCTATGTTTATCTTTAATATCAGGTTTAGCAATTCTAGCAGCTTCATCCAAGAAATAAATAACATGCCCATCAATATTATCGACCAAGAGATCTTTAACCATAGCAATTATAGGTTCAAGTTCAGGGGGTGTAGGTGTTCTAGTATAACTATTACGAACAACAATTGAAGATTTAGCATGTTCCTTAATTCTAACAGGGAAATGTGGTTTCTCAATATAAGTAGTAGGAACAATAGGATCAACATTATAAGTAATGGTTTCTTCTTCAACTTTAATAGGTTCTACTACTTTCACTTCAATGGTAGGATGATATTTAAACCACTTCTCCTTATGGATATCAACATGAGTAGCAAATTATTCACAAAAATAAGCTACTATCTCAGAGTCAAGTCCATATTTAGTGCTAAATACACGAAAAGCATCGGTATCCATAAAAGATTTAACACAATCAAACTTAAGGTTTATACCTGACTCATTAACTTGATCGAGCTCCCAATCTTGAGAGTTGCATTTAATTCTCTCCAATAAATCCCTTTTGAATTCAATATCTTTCTTCATAAAAGAACCAGTACAAGAAATATCGAGCATGGATTGATCATTACGAGAAAGCCGAGCATAAAAGTATTGAATAATAATTTTTATTGAGAGCTCATGATTGGGGCATGAATATAACATTGAATTAAGCCGCCCTCAAGCTTGAGAGATACTTTCTCTTTCATGAGGCCAAAAATTGTATATATAATTCCGATCACGATGAACCAGATGCATAGGATAAAACTTCTGATGAAATTCCAATTTCAATCGGTTGTAGTTCCATGATCCAATATCATCACATAGCCTATACCATATCAATGCCTTTACCTTCAAAGATAAAGGGAAGACCTTCTTCTTGACAACATCGGGCAAACCTGCAAGCTTAAATAATCCACAAACTTCAACCACATAGATTAGGTGCATATCAGGATGTAATGTTCCATCTCCTGCATAAGGATTAGCTAGCAGTTTGTCTATCATACCCGAAGGGGTTTCATAATAAATATTTTCATTAGGTGCAGTAGGTTGAGGAGCAACTCTTTGCTCTTCCGGTCGAGGTGAAGATACCCCGAACAAGCTCCTCAAAGGATTATTTTCCATAGTAACAAGTGACAGTAAATTTCAGCACACTATATAAATGTTTCCTTACCAAATTCCACTTACCAAAGGTTCTTCACTCCCCGGAAACGGCGCCATAAAAGAGTCTTGTTGACCCACAAGTATAGGGGATCTATTGTAGTCCTTTCGATAAGTAAGAGTGTCGAACCCAACGAGGAGCAGAAGGAAATGACAAGCGGTTTTCAGCAAGGTATTCTTTGCAAGCACTGAAATTATAGATGACAGATAGTTGTGTGATAAGATAATTCGTAACGAGTAACAAGTAAAAAAAGTAACTAAGGTGCAGCAACGTGTCTCGGTCCTTTTTTTAGCAAAGGACAAGCCTGGACGAACTCTTATATAAAGCAAAGCGCTCCCAAGGACACATGGGAATTGTTGTCAAGTTAGTTTTCATCATGCTCATATGATTCGCGTTCGTTACTTTGATAATTTGATATGTGGGTGGACCGGTGCTTGGGTGCTGCCCTTCCTTGGACAAGCCTCCCACTTATGATTAACCCCTCTCGCAAGCATCCGCAACTACGAAACAAGAATTAAGATAAATCTAACCATAGCATGAAACATATGGATCCAAATCAGTCCCTTACGAAGCAACACATAAACTAGGGTTGAAGATTCTGTTACTCTAGCAACCCATCATCTACTTATTACTTCCCAATGCCTTCCCCTAGGCCCAAATCATGGTCAAGTGTCATGTAGTCGACATTCACATAACATCACTAGAGGAAAGACAACATACATCTCATCAAAATACCGAACGAATACCAAATTCACATGATTACTTGTAACAAGACTTCTCCCATGTCCTCAGGAACAAACGTAACTAATCACAAAGCATATTCATGTTCATAATCAGAGGAGTATTAATTATCATTAAGGATCTGAACATATGATCTTCCATCGAATAAACCAACTAACATCAACTACAAGGGGCAATCAACACTACTAGCAACCCACAGGGTACCAATTTGAGGTTTTGAGACAAAGATCGGATATAAGAGATCAACTAGGGTTTGAGAGGATATGGTCCTGGTGAAGATGTTGATGGAGATTGACCCCCTCTCGATGAGAGGATCGTTGGTGATGACGATGGCGATGATTTCCCCCTCCCGGAGGGAAGTTTCCCCGGCAGAACAGCCCACCGGAGCCCTCCCGGAGGGAAGTTTCCCAAGTTCCGCCTCGAGACGGCGGCGCTTCGTCCCGAAAACTTTCTTCTAAATTTTTCAGGTCAAAAAACACCTTATAGCAGAAGATGGGCATCGGGGGCCTGCCAGGTGGCCCACAAGGCAGGGGCGCGCGCCCAGGGGGTAGGGCGCGCCCCCCACCCTTGTGGATGGCAGGTGGCCCCCCTCAGGTGCTTTCTTCGCCCAATATTTTTATATATATTACGAAACAATTCTCCTTGAAGTTTTAGGACTTTTGGAGTTGTGAAGAATAGGTCTCTAATGTTTGCTCCTTTTCCAGTCCAGAATTTCAGCTGTCGGCATTCTCCTTCTTCATGCAAACCTTATAAAATAAGAGAGAAAAGGCATAAGTATTGTGATATAATGTGTAATAACAACCCATAATTGATACGTCTCCAACATATCTATAGTTTTTTATTGTTCCATGCTATTATATTATCTGTTTTGGATGTTTTATATGCATTAGTATGCTATTTTATATTGTTTTTTGGACTAACCTATTATCCTAGTGTTTGAAGCGGTTTTGTACAAGCTATGTCAAAAATATTTATAATTGGCATTGTAAAAAAAGAATAAAAAAGGCAATGCCAAGGATACACATGTGTACTAGTGCATTAGCTAGATATTGATTCATGCATGTAGGTGCTCTTCGCGTACCCATCCATGAATGCGTAGAATGATGACATGCATGCATGATCGTGGCCATCACTAGTAGATAAACTACCATTAGTCCCGGTTGGTAAGGGCCTTTTGTCCCGGTTCCTGAACCGGGACTAAAGGGTCGTTACTAATGCCCTGGCCCTTTAGTCCCGGTTCAGTCCAGAATCGGGACAGATGGGCCTCCACATGGCCGGTGCACTGAGCCCATGCAGGAGGGCCTTTGGTCCCGGTTGGTGGCATGAACCGGGACCAATAGGCATCCACGTGTCAGCATTTCAGGGGCTGTGGTTTTTGTTTTTTTTAAGGGGGGTTGGGGTTTTGGGGGTTAATTTAGGTGTTTCTTATATTGTGTTAGCTAGCTAATTAATAGAGAGAAGTGTCCTCTCTTATGTCCGTGTGCTTGGTCGACGCTACGTACTATACATAGAGAGGCCCTCGACACGCTAGCTAGTAAGAAAATGAAGGAAACCATTAAGTACAGAAGTTCGTCATGCATACCGAGAAAAGTGATCGATCGACCTCTCCTTCTCCGAGAGATTGGTCGAACAACAAGTTTTAGTATTATCTATCCGACGCTACTGGCTACATACATATACAATATGTAAGATCTCTTACAATCCCCTAGCATTTGAAATCAACTTCCACATGGTATTCTCCGGCTTTATTGATGACGTGGTCAAGAAAGAATCCCGCCAATTCCTCTTGAATTGCTTTCATGCGATCTTGTGGTAGGAGCTCATTCCGCATCTGCAATGTCTAATTTGAAGAAGGGGGTTAATACATATATATGAATGAAACTCAACAGAAATGATGGTGTAATAAAATGAAATTGTGAATATTATTGCTTACACACTTCATATTGTCTTTTAGAGTAGCCCCGCTTATTTTTCAAAGTCGCGTTGTAGATGAACTCGCACACGTAGTATCCACAGAAATTATTCCCTTGTTCCTGCCACAAGCACTTTACGAGAAACAGAGGTCAATCAAACTGATAATGAAGCATTATAAATGGCATTGATGAAAGTATAGCTATAGAATCAATGGGAGATGCGCGCAACTAGCTAGCTAGTAGTACTTACTTACGAGTATGTATATCGCAGCTCCTTCGGCAGTCCCGGAGCTTCTGCGGTGAACTGTTTCCAAATCCTGCAAGACAAAGAAAATAATTATTATTACTAGAGATATTAGGAAATGGACAAAAAGTTGCCGATATGGTGCGATAATGATCGATTGAACTTACTTGTTGAGCAATTTAGTCACGTCCGCATAGGTTTCGGGATCTTTTCGTCTCGAGTCTAAGACGGTTACTAGTCCCCGCTCAAGCTTAATCTCCAGAAGAACATAGTGGAAGACGCTCACGCATGCATAACTCATCAATTACATTACTATAACCTCGCTCGAGTAATAAGGGAAACCGAATATGCACATGACAGTAACACTCACTTGAAGTTGTAAGGAAAGAGTATGGTATCTTTGTTTTGATTTTTGATCAACGATTGTGGCAAGTTGGCCTCGGCCTCTTCGGCGTGCTTTTTAACCTGAATTTCATCTATGATATTTGTGTTAATGAACCCAACATCATACATTTGTTGTTTTCTACATTCGACGATCTTCAATCTGCATAATATATTGAGGATAATTAATTATAAATACATGTAATGAAAGAGCTGAGCTATATATAGAGACTTAATGACAGAAATAGTACTTACAGACAGTAGCAAAAGACCGTTAATTTATCGAGGGTCTTTTGATTGAAGAACTCGAAGAACTCCTCAAATGAAACAGTCAACAGATCAGTTCCAACGAGGTCGTGCTCCTCTTTAATTCTCAGATACAAAGTATTCGTCCCCCCAGACTCTCTGCAGGTTTTCATGTACCAATTATGGAATCTTCGCATCATTGTTGTTAGAGATTTTTCATCTTTGATGAGAGGCTTCCCGTACTCGAATCTGTGTTCGTCCACCTCCATGAAATCAAAATTTACATCATCAGATAGGTAATCTCCAAGATTGCTATAACCGGGCACCGTCCTCGGAGCATTAGCAACGATGTCGCTAGACACATTGAGCGGGGGGCACGATTGGTTCGCTTGTTCGCCGAGCTGGGAAATTTTTTTCCCAGCTGCTCGTCGTTCTTTTAACCTTTGATCACTGACAGTACTTCCCGACCGCGACGATTGTTGATATGCCTTTTGAGTAATGCGCTCATAGTTGGTGCGGAGACTTTGGTGGTTTCCTCAGGGCATCAATAGTGCGCTTTGCTTTCACCGGATCTACCTTCTCCTCCGGAGGTGGATGTCTCTTTGCTTTCAACCCTTCAAAGAAGTCCTTCACTTTGCTCCGCACGATCTTCGCGTTTTCCTCGTCGGTCCTCTCGTACGGTAAATTCTCTAGAGGCTTGAGAGGTGGACCTTATCTATATTGCCTCCGCCTCTGGCTGTACTGCTAGACGCCGGAGCAGACGGAGCGGCTGCGGCTGTCTTCTTTCGTGCTTGCTTACGAGGCGGAGGAGAAGGACTACGACGCGCCGGAGCAGCCGGGACGGCGGTGGGTCTCTTCCGCCGTTGCTGGCGAGGCAGAGAAGGAGGAGGCTGCTGGCTGCTCGGGCGCGCGGCGCAGGCGGAGAAGGAGGCGGAGTGCCGCCACGCGCCGGAGAAGGAGGCCGAGTGCCCTGATCGTCACTCGTCGGAGGAGGAGGCGGTGGAGGAGGCGGAGTGCGCTGACTCGCTGGAGGAGGAGGAGGAGGCGGAGGCGTCCAGTTCGGAAGGTTGATGAGCTCCTTCCGCCATAGGCATGGAGTCTTCAGAGCAGAACCCATCCTAGTCTCCCCTTCACCGGTACGGTGGTCAAGCTGGAGGTCCTCAAATCCCTCCGTTATTTCATCCACCATCACCCTAGAATATCCTTCTGGAATCGGCCGGCAGTGAAAAGTTGTGCCGGGTTCAGTAGGATAAACAGAGCCAACAGCCGCCTTGACCTTCAAATTCATCCATTGCGTCATAATGTGGCAATTTTGGGACTCTGTGATAGCATCCACGGGATAGTTGGCAGGAGCCGTCAAGACATGCTCCGGCTGAAGCAGCTCGGTGGAAGCCACGCTGCTTCTCCGCTGAGATGGCGGGGTAGCTTCGGGGGAAGCTTCGATAGTTCGTTTGCTGCGATTTGCTTCTCGTTCCTCCATCGCTTGTACCCTTGCATGCAGCGCCTGCAGTTGGGTCTGCTGCACTTTTTTCCTCCTCTCCTGGCATTTGTAACCGCCTGCGTCCGGAAAACCAGCATTCCACGGAACGGAGCCTGGCGTGCCTCGTGTCCGTCCAGGGTGCTCAGGATTCCCGAGGGCCATTGTGAGCTCGTCGTTCTCTCTGTCTGGAAGGAACGTCCCTTGCTGCGCTGCATCGATATAGTGCCGAAGCCTCTTGACTGGTATTTCCAATTGCTCGTCCGTCCAAATGCACTTCCCTAATATAGGGTCCAAGGTTCCGCCAGCCCCAAAGAACGAAGTCCGGCAACGGTCTGGCCAGTTCATTGTCTCTGGTTCGATCCCTTTATCAACCAGATCATTCTCAGCCTTGGCCCACTTTGGCCGGGCTTTGAGGTAGCCACCTGACCCCGTGCGATGGTGAAGCTTCTTCTTCGCAGCATTTTGCTTGTTTGTCACCGACATCTTCTTACTCTTTTCTGATGTCTTGTGGGCCACAAATGCGGGCCAGTGATCTCTGATCTTCTCATATTTGCCCGTGAATTCTGGTGTCTCTTTTTTGTTGACAAACGTATTCAGGTCTTTCTTCCACCTCCTGAATAGGTCTTCCATCTTCTTAAGAGCAAAAGACTTGATTAATTGCTCTTTAACTGGCTTCTCCGGATCATCCTCTGGCGGTAGGGTGAAATTTGACTTCAGCTCAGTCCAAAGATCATTTTTCTGCATATCATTGACATAAGACACCTCAGGGTCTTCGTTCTTAGGCTTATACCATTGGTGGATGCTAATCGGGATCTTGTCCCTAACCAGAGCCCCGCACTGAGCAACAAATGCGTTTTTTGTCCGCATGGGTTCAATCGGTTGGCGTCGCGCGCAATTACTATGATCTCAAACCTTTCATCCGAGCTCAACTTTTTCTTCGGGCCTCGTCTCTTTACCGAAGTTGTGCTCGATCCGGAGGGCTAGAAAAAAGAACAAAGACGAGAGTTAATTAATATGTGTACATACCAAAACAATGAATGCATCAATTAGCTAGTCAGCACAGGCTTAACTAATATATATACCTGGTCGGACTCGGTTCGGTCACCGGAGCCATCATCACGGTCTCGTTGCACCGTCATTGGGTCACTGGAGCCATCCTCACGGTCTCCTTCTTGCACCGGCATTGGGTCACCGGAGCCATCATAATCATAGCCAGCTGCTTCTTCACCCTCTCCTTCCAGACCATCGGTGTCGTTGAGAAACAACGAGCGATTTACATCACTTCCTTGTGCGATTATGTCCCCAACAACGCTTCTTGTGCTTCGTCTCGGGGTGTCCATAGTTTCTACAAATATTTACAACATGGCAATTATTATTCAAACATGACAGATGGATATATTAGCTAGTGGCAAACGTAGAACTAGCTAGCTAATCACAGTAAGGAATCATATTAATTAGTGGCCTCGACGCTGCTTCTCTAGGGTTTGGGGTGGCCTCGACAACACTTCAAGGGGGTAATATCGACAACGACGAGATACATACACGGGAAAATAATGTTATCGGGGAGGGGGTATATCGACCCTCCCCCATGTGTTGAAGTTATCGGGAGGGGGTATATCGACCCCCCCCCCCCACGTGTTGAAGTTATCGGGAGGGGTTTATATCGATAACGATTTACATACGTACATGGGAAAATAATATTATCGGGAGGGGTATATCGACCCCCCACGTGTTGAAGTTATCGAGGGGTATATCGACCCCCCACGTGTTGAAGTTATCGGGAGGGTATATCGACTTCGCGCGTTGAAGTTATCGGGAGGGGTTTATATCGACAACGACGACATACATACATGGGAAAATAATAGTAACAGGGAGGGGGTATATCGACCCCCCCACGTGTTGAAGTTATCGGGAGGGGGTATATCGACCCCCCTCGTGTTGAAGTTATCGGGAGGGGGTATATCGACCCCTCCCCCCACGTGTTGAAGTTATCGGGAGTTTATATCGACACGACATACGTACATATATCAATTGTCATATATAAAAACTTTCTATATATGAACAAAAAACTTTCTATGAACAAAAAAACATTTTTGACATATTTCCCAAGTGTTGCTTATACATGGAAAAAAATGTTATCGGGGAGGGGGTACATCGACCCCCCATCATGTCGAAGTTATCGGGGAGGGGGTATCGACCCCCCCTCATGTTGAATTCCCGAGAGAGTTAGGAACTGGAGGGGGACTCCTCCCCCTCATGTCTGATGAGTTTTGACTCCCTCCTTCCCATGAAACATTCATCGAACAAACTTAATACGAGTTTTAACAGAAAACATTCATCGAACTAAATTACAACAGAAAAAAGTTACTAACCTAAAATGCACAAAAATGCTCGAAGAAGAAGAAATAGACTAACCTAAAATTTACTAACCTAAAATGCACTAACAACAACTAACCTAAAATGCACTATAAATCAACTAACCTAAAATGCACTAACCTAAATCAACTAACTCAACATATGAAGAAGGAAATGCTATCGGAGAGGGGCTATATCGACCCCCCTCATGTATCCACATACATACATCTATACATACATACATACATACATCTATGGATCATCATTGGAAAAAAAATTCATCATCCATGGATCATCATTTCTCATATATATCCATCTATAGCCACATACATATATAAATGGAAAAAATGCTATGAAAAAATACATATATGAAAAAATACATATATACTTGGTAAATATTCTATGAACATCATTGCTCATATATCCATAGTCATATATAAAAGTCATATATAAAACTTTCTATATATGAACAAAAACTTTCTCTGAAAAAAAACATTTTTGACATATTTAGCATATTCTAAATTTTCCTAACTCTTTTACAACCAGAAAAATTACTCTAACTTC
Organism: Aegilops longissima; assembly: GCA_021605205.1. Lineage (NCBI taxonomy): Eukaryota > Viridiplantae > Streptophyta > Magnoliopsida > Poales > Poaceae > Aegilops > Aegilops longissima. Next base: position 658,664,030 of record CM038677.1, on the reverse strand, counting down.
ATGACAGTACCCACACTCCAATTCACCAAAAACCTTCTGATCCATAGTTCAAAATTTTCAAATTTCATTCAAATGAAATTTGAATCAGATTCAAATTACTTTCTGAAAACATATTCTAAACCACTCCAAAAATTCTGAAATTTTGCCTCTCCTCTCCTTCTGCTCTTCTCTGCTTCTCCTCTCCTCTCCTTCTCTTCTTCTGCTCTTCAATGCGTCGGGGCCGGCGGCGACCATGGAGCAGGGGCAGAGCAAGGCGCTTCGGGACCATGGGAAAGGGGGCTCACTTAGAGGCGGCAGCGATGGCTGGAGTTCGCGACGAGGACGGCGGGCTCGGCGGCGCGCTGCGCGCGGCGGCAGCAGGCGGCGGCAACGTCGCGGCGTTAGAGCCTTGCGGCGCGCGACGACGGCGGCGGCGGCGACGACAAAGTGGGCTACGACGACGAGGAGCAGGGCGTTAGGGCGGAGGGCGGCATCGGCGGGGGAGAATGAGGAACTGAATGAAATTTTGAAAAGTGATGTATATATAGCAAGAGCATTGGTCGGTTCGTGAAACCAACGGGACTAATACCTGCTAGTCCCGGTTGGTGCCACCAACCGGGACCAAAACCAAAAGCTCTTTTGGCAGCTTCGGACATCTTTGAGCTCTACCAAATTTTGTACATTGGCCTTTGGTCGGTTGGTGGCACCAACCGGGACTAAAGTGGGGCATTGGTCCCGGTTTGTGGCACGAACCGGTATCAATGCACCCCTTTAGTCCCGGTTGGTGGCACCAACCGGGACCAAAGGCCTTGTGCTGGAGCTCGCGCGGTGCGGTGGGATGTTTAGTCCCACCTCGCTAGCCAAGAGGGCTCGACAATGGTTTATAAGCGCTGCTGCGCTGACCACTTCGATCTCCTCTCAAATGCATGCTTACGGGCCTAAAGTCACTTATCTGCCTACTGGGCCTATTGGGCCTCCTGCGGGCCTGAATCCTGGCCCATGGTAGGGTTTCTAGTCGTATTCAGGCCGTGGGGGCCCAATAGGAGGCACTTTTTTGTTTTTTTATTTCTTTACTTATTGTTGCTATTTTTATTTTTTTCCAGTTTTTGTGTTTTGTTTTCTGCATTATTTATTTTCTTATGTTTTTTGCTTTATTTTTTAATTCTTTTTGCTTTTAGTTTTAAAAAATTATGAACTTTCTGTTAGTGCCATTAGTTTTCAAATTTGAAAATACTTTTTTGGTTTTTTTGTTTTCTTTCTTGCTTTATTTATTTTATTTTGTTTCTACTTACAACAAAATACTTATTGTTGCTATTTTTATTTTTTCCAGTTTTTTTGTTTTGTTTTCTGCATTATTTATTTTCTTTTGTTTTTTGCTTTATTTTTTAATTCTTTTTTGCTTTTAGTTTTAGAAAAATTATAAACTTTCTGTTAGTGCCATTAGTTTTCAAATTTGAAAACACTTTTTTGTTTTTTTGTTTTCTTTGTTGCTTTATTTATTTTATTTTGTTTCTACTTACAACAAAATACTTATTGTTGCTATTTTTATTTTGTTTCCAGTTTTTTGTTTTTTTTTTGCATTATTTATTTTATTTTGTTTTTTGCTTTACTTTTTAATTCTTTTTGCTTTTAGGTCAGCAAAATTATAAACTTTCTGTTTGTGCCATTAGTTTTAGAAAAATTATAAACTTTACATTAGTGCCATTAGTTTTCAAATTTGAATAGTTAAAATTTGAATTCTTCGAAATTTTTGTGAATCACAAGTTTGTGATTAACTTTACTAAAAAAATGAACATAGATGAGCCTATAGAGAAAATTCAACCTAAATTCATAATAAATTTCTATGAATTTCAGAGAAATTCACTATGAATTTAGGTCAAATTCCCTATATAGGGGGCATCTATTTTCACTTTGAGAGGAGCTCAACAAGGCAGAGAGGGACGGGCTTATAAACCAGCGCCCTTCGGTTGGCGAGGTGGGACTAAACTCTGAGCGCAACGAGGACCAACCCTTTAGTCGGTTTGTGGCACAAACCGGGACTAATGGTCATGGGCAGGCGGCGCATTGGTCCCGGTTCGTGCGTGGAACCGGGACCAAAAGGTCGAGACAATTGGGACCAATGGCCCACGTGGCTGCCCTCTTGAGAGTGTTCTTGGTGAGAACATAGTTGACAAGGAGCGAACCGGGATTAATGGTATTATGAGGGCCGAACCATAAGACATTAAAGCATTTCAAATGAACTCTGAAAAAGTTGAAAGTTGGCATGGTATCATAATTTCACCCACATAGCATGTGCATGTACAAAGCGGACAATGGTATCATACTCGTCTGTTACAAAGTTGGCATGGTATCATCATAATAGTTGCGGGAGAAAGTCTTCACTTTTTCTTCGCTTGTGTCATTTTCTTATTGCGCCGTAACCATGGATAATCTTCATCATTTATCAGGATGCTTGGGCCAGCCTTGACTTTGAAGGGAGGAATTTCATGAAACTTTTCATAATCTTCAGACATGTCAGTCTTGCCCTCCACTCCCACGATGTCCCTTTTTCCTGAAAGAACTATGTGGTGCTTTGGCTCATCGTATGATGTATTCGCTTCCTTATCTTTTCTTTTTCTCGGTCTGGTAGACATGTCCTTCACATAGATAACCTTTCCCACATCATTGTCTAGGACGAACGGTTCCTCAGTGAACCCAAGATTTTTCAGATCCACTGTTGTCATTTCGTACTGTGGGTCTACCTGTACCCCGCCTCCTGATAGATTGAGCCATTTGCACTTAAACAAAGGGACCTTAAAATCATGTCCGTAGTCAAGTTCCCATATGTCCACTATGTAACCATAATATGTGTCCTTTCCCCTCTCGGTTGCTGCATCAAAGCGGACACCGCTGTTTTGGTTGGTGCTCTTTTGATCTTGGTCAATCGTGTAAAATGTATTCCCATTTATCTCGTATCCTTTGTAAATCAATACAGTCAAAGATGGTCCCCTGGACAACAAGTAAAGCTCATCACAAACAGTCTTGTCACCTCTGAGACGTGTTTCCAACCAACTGCTGAAAGTCTGATGTGTTCACATGTAATCCGATTGTCGCCTTTGCTCCGGTGTTTGGGCGCAGACTATTCTTGTGTTCATGGACATACGGGTCACCAAGGTAGAGTTCTCAGAAGCTGTGTAGTGTGCTTGAGACCAAGAATATCCTTCCTTGCATATTATTGAGTCCCTTCCAAGCGTGCCTTTTCGGTCAGTCTCCCCTCATACGCGATTTAGGGAGACCTATCTTCTTAAGGCCAGGAATGAAGTCAACACAAAACCCGATGACATCCTCTGTTTGATGGCCCATGGAGATGCTTCCTTCGGCCTAAGCGATTCTGAACATATTTCTTTAGGACTCCATGAACCTCTCAAAGGGGAACATATTGTGTAGAAATACGGGCCCCAGAATGAAAATCTCGTCGACTAGATGAACTAGGGCGTGCGTCATGATATTGAAGAAGGATGGTGGGAACACCAGCTCGAAACCGACAAGACATTGCGCCACATCACTCCTTAGCGTTGATGCGATTTCTGGATCGATCACCTTCTCGAGATATTGCATTGAGGAATGCACATAGCTTCATAATGGCTAATCGGACTTTTTCGGTAGAAGCCCCTCAATGCAACCGGAAGTAGTTGCATCATAATCACGTGGCAGTCATGAGACTTTAGGTTCGGAACTTTTCTCCGCATATTTATTATTCCCTTTATATTCGACGAGAAGCCGTTGGGACCTTCATCTTGAGCAGGCATTCAAAGAAGATTTCTTTCTCTTCTTTCGTAAGAGCGTAGCTGGCAGGACCTTCATAGTTCTTGGAGGCATGCCGTCTTTTTTGTGCAAGCGTTGCAGGTCCTCCGTGCCTCGGTGTATCTTTTGTCTTCCCATACACGCCCAAGAAGCCTAGTAGGTTCACGCAAAGGTTCTTCATCACGCATCACGTCGATCGAAGAGCGGACCTCTAGGTCTTTCTAGTAGGGTAGGTCCCAAAATATAGATTTCTTCTTCCACATGGGTGCGTGTTTCTCGGCGTCATTCGAACAGCTAGTCCGCGGGACCCTTTCCAAAGATTACGTGTAAATCATTGACCATAGCAAATGCGTGATCACCGATGCGCATGGCGGGCTTCTTCCGGTGATCTGCCTCGCTTTTGAAATGCTTGCCTTTCTTTCGACATTGATGGTTGGTCGGAAGAAATCAACGATAGCCTGTACACATTCTTCCTGCATTTGTCCAGGTATATACTTTCGGTGTCATCTAAATAGTGCGTGCATCGTGGTATCCCTTGTTTGTCTGTCCTGAAAGGTTACTGAGAGCGGGCCAATCGTTGATGGTCACGAACAGCAACGCCTTTAGGTTAAATTCCTCCTGTCTGTGCTCATCCCACGTACGTACACCGTTTCCATTCCACAACTTTAAAAGTTCTTCAACTAATGGCCTTAGGTACACATCAATGTCGTTGCCGGGTTGCTTAGGGCCTTGGATGAGAACTGGCATCATAATGAACTTCCGCTTCATGCACATCCAAGGAGGAAGGTTATACATACATAGAGTCACGGGCCAGTGTTGTGATTGCTGCTCTGCTCCCGAAAGGATTAATGCCATCCGCACTTAAAGCAAACCATCGTTCCTTGGGTCCTTTGCAAACTCATCCCAAGACTTTCTCTTGATTTTTCTCCACTGCGACCCGTCGTGGGTGCTCTCAACTTCCGTCTTTCTTACGGTCCTCACTGTGCCATCGCATCAACTTGGCATGCTCTCCGTTTATGAACAGACGTTTCAACCGTGGTATTATAGGAGCATACCACATCACCTTCGCAGGAAGCCACTTCCTGGGGGGCTCGCCGTCAACATCACCAGGTTCATCTCGTCTGATCTTATACCGCAATGCACCGCATACCGAGCATGCCTTCAGATCCTTGTATGCACCGCGGTATAGGATGCATTCATTAGGGCATGCATTTATCTTCTGCACCTCCAATCCTAGAGGGCATACGACCATCTTTGCTGTGTATGTACTGTTAGGCAATTCGTTATCCTTTGGAAGCTTCTTCTTCAATATTTTCAGTAGCTTCTCAAATCCTTTGTTAGGCACATCATTCTCTGCCTTCCACTGCAGCAACTCCAGTATGGTACCGAGCTTTGTGTTGCCATCTTCGCAATTGGGGTACAACCCTTTTTTGTGATCCTCTAACATGCGACCGAACTTCAGCTTCTCCTTTTGACTTTTGCATTGCGTCCTTGCATCGACAATGACCTGGCAGAGGTCATCATCATCGGGCACATCGTCTAGTTCCTCTTGATCTTCAGCAGCTTCACCCGTTGCAGCATCATTGGGCACATCGTCTGGTTCCTCTTGATCTTCACCAGCTCCCCCTGTTGCAGCATCACCCTATTCAGGGGCACATAGTTGTCATCGTACTCTTCTTCTTCGCCATCTTCCATCATAACCCCTATTTCTCCGTGCCTCGTCCAAACATTATAGTGTGGCATGAAACCCTTGTAAAGCAGGTGGGTGTGAAGGATTTTCCGGTTAGAGTAACACATCGTATTCCCACATTTAATGCATGGACAACACATAAAACCATTCTGCTTGTTTGCCTCAGCCGCTTCGAGAAAATCATGCACGCCCTTAATGTACTCGGAGGTGTGTCTGTCACCGTACATCCATTGCCGGTTCATCTGCGTGCATTATATATAATTAAGTGTGTCAAAACCATTACAGAACATCATGAATAGATAAATAAGTGACCAAATTAATAGAAGTTCATCATCACATTAAAACCAAAGTACATACATAGTTCTCATCTAACAACATATAGCTCTCCAAAGCATCTAATTAATTAAACCATACACTGAAACTATGTAAAACATTTCAATGCAAAAACAAATGCGATCATAATCGCAACCAAGGTAACAATTGATCCAACGACATAATGATACCAAGCCTCGGTATGAATGGCATATTTTCTAATCTTTCTAATCTTCAAGCGCATTGCATCCATCTTGATCTTGTGATCATCGACGTAATCCGCAACATGCAACTCCAATATCACCTTCTCCTCAATTTTTTTTATTTTTTCCTTCAAGAAATTGTTTTCTTCTTCAACTAAATTTAACCTCTCGACAATAGGGTCGGTTGGAATTTCCGGTTCACATACCTTCTAGATAAATAAAATCTATGTCATGTTGGTCGGCATAATTTTCATAAACAATAAATGAACCAGTAGTTATAAAGATAATATATATACCACATCCGAATCATAGACAGGACGAGGGCCGACGGGGGCGGATACCAAAACCATCGCACTATATAAGATGCAATAATAAAAGTAAGAAAATAATACAAGTATCTATCTAAACATACAAGTAAGAATATGTTTCCTTTCAGAAAGAAGATAAGAACAATAGGCTCACCACGGTGGTGCCGGCGATGAGATCGGCACGGGTGATCGACGGCGGTGAAGATAGAGACGGGGCGTGACGGACTGCTAAACCTAGACAAATATTGAGGAAAATGGAGCTTGGAGGTCGAGCTTGGAGAGGAGAAAGCTTAAGTAGTGTGGCTCGGGCATTCCATCGAACACCTTGTGTACATAGGAGGTGAGCTAGAGCACCACCAAGCCCTCTCCCCCTCGGCGGCCAGAAAAAACAGAGCAGTGTGCTCTGCTCTTACGCGAGGGGGTATATATAGGCACCTCAATTGTCCAGGTTGGTGGCATGAACCGGGACTAAAGGGCAGCCTTTGGTCCCGGTTCAAGCCACCAACCTGGACCAATGGTAGTGGGCCAGGAGCGAGGCTCATTGGTCGTGGTTCGTCCCACCAACCGGGACCAAAAGGTCCAGACGAACCGGGACCAATGGCCCATGTGGCTCGGCCGGCCCCCGGGGCTCACGAACCGGGTCCAATGCCCCCATTGGTCCCGGTTCTGGACTGAACCGAGACTAATGGGCTGACCTGGCCTGGACCTTTGCCCCCTTTTCTACTAGTGTACCATGGTATGCATGTATCCAAATAGTTGCACCGGTTGGATGGGCGCGCACGTACACGAATACGTATGTACCGGCCGGCCACGTGTCTATACGTGTCCGAATACCCGTGTACCTAGCCAAGCTCAGGTGCCTGGACACTCGCACGTTCGAAAAGGAACTGGTCCACCTGCCGATAATATCACGTAAATTTTCTTTTCTGTGCAGATGTGTGCGCCAAGATGAGTAGCCGAAGGATAAGCATCCGCACAAGATAAAAAGGATTTGAATCAACCCAGCATCAGAAAGATTGGAAGGTTTGGCTCGTCACGCAGCCGCCAGGAGATCGACCTCCTCCTATAGATAGTGGAGAGGGAGGCTCACATCAAGGGAGGGACGAAGCACTGAGGCAGGAAGCGCCGACGGGAGCCATCAGGCAGAAGAAGGAAGGCATAGGGAGGAGGAGGCCAACGCTACAAAAAAAAGACACATCCGTGACATTTTGGGCCAAACGAATTTTTTTTCTGTCATACATATGACACTTCTATGACGATAATTGTGACAGACCCGTATCATCATAGATGTGGTGGGCTCCTACTTATGACAAAAAATCATGATGTAAAATGGGCTTTTCGTCCCAGGCGGGCCGGAGACGCAGCTGCATGACATTCTTTGGGCCGCCCATGACGGAAAAACCGTGGTAGAAGCGAGGGTAAGAAAATTTCGGGAGTTACCGTTACGGTGGGATGTTGGGGACGAGCGATGCGCTGCTTTCTCTCAGACACGTCGGGCGTTGGCTCTAATCGAACCCGAAGCGAGGCATTGGGCTCTAATCAACCCGAAGCGACAGCCTTTGCGCAGCTACGCGTTCATCGAACCCGGCGATTGATCGGTGGCTATTAACTAAACCCGATGGAGCGATTCTTCGCTCTGCTGCTAATCAAGCCGATCGATTGGATGAATAGTGAGTGTTGCGGGGTGGATGAATAGTGAGCGGTGGCGTTGCCTCTGGATGAACAGGACCCCGTGGTGTGGAGGGCTGGATGAACAGTACATGGTGGAGGGGTGGCCATGGAGGGGTGGTTGAACAGGACCCCGTGGTGTGGAGGGCTAGATGAACAGTAGACGGTGGAGGGGTGGCCATGGAGGGGTGGTTGAATAGTAGCCAGTGGAGTAGCACGCAGTGGAGGCTGAATGAACGGTAGCCCGTGGAGGCTGGAGGAGGTCGACGGTGGAGATGAACAGTATCCCGTGGAGTCCCATTTGTGGTACGCCACACCCTCCCCCGCTTCACCGTGGCGCCCAACACAAGTCCGTTTAAATGCTTTTGCGGCACGCCACACCCTCCCGATCAATAGGACCCCATTTCACCATAGGAGGCCCGCTTCTCCGCTTTGCGGCACGCCACACCCTCCCGATCAACAGACCCGTTCGAATGTGGCCGGTCGAACACAAGGCTGTTTCTCCGTTCTGCGGCACGCCAGCCTCTTTTTCCATCGCTGTTCCGTCCAAGCCGGTTGGCTCCCACGCTTCCTGCTGCCTCCCGATGAACACGACGCATTCCGCTGCCTCCCCATGAACACGACGCATTCCGCTGCCTCCCCATGAACACGACGCATTCCGCTGCCTCCCCATGAACACGAGCCCTCGGCGACGATGCGCGATTAGGCATTCGAGACCCGCCCATATGTACACATACGTGGGCGATTTTCTTTCTTGCACCTCGGCGATGTACGTGCGTGTACATGCTACGCGCGCGCCTCTACTACGACACGCGCGCGCCTCTACTACGACACGCACGCCTCTACAACGACCAAGATGTACGCACACGTCACGACCAGGATGACAACGCCACGACGCTTCGACCAGGTGGGTCCCGACCGCCGCACTTCCTTGCTCATAAGATGTAGCTGGTGGGTCCCAGCAGTCGGGGTGAATCGCTTTGGTTTTTTTGCCCGACGCACTTCCTTGCGTGCGAAGGTGTAGCTGCCGGGTCCCGGCAGCGAGAAGCGAATCGTTTTTTTCGGACGCACTTCCTAGCGCATGCGAAGGTGTAGCCGTTGGGTCCCAGCATCGTGGAGGCGAATCGTTTTTTCGGACGCACTTCCTTGCGTGCGAAGGTGTAGCTGGTGGGTCCCAGCAGTCCGGGGAATCGTTTTTTTTGAACGCACTTCCTTGCGCGCGAAGATGTAGCTGGTGGGTCCCAGCAGTCAGGGGGGCGAATCATTTTTTTTCCCGGTTGCACTTCCTTGCGTGCGAAGATGTAGCTCGTGGGTCCCAGCAGTCAGGAGGCGAATCATTTTTTTTGCAAAATACGGTGGCCCGTCCGGTGGGTCCCCGCTGTCAGGTGGAGGAATAATTATTTTGCGCGTAATAAGGAGGCACTTCCTTGCGGCTGTCGTGGACCCAGTTGTCAACCTCTCCACGTACAATCCACGTCCGATGGAAGTTGTTCCTTGACCATGTTGACCACGCCGCGCCAAGAGCACCACGGTGGTGGACGACGGCGAGGCCTAGGAAGGGGACGATGCGGAGCCGGGGAAGACGCGGCAGTGTATGCACACGCGGAGAGGAGTACGAGGGTTCGCTGGTTCGGCTGCGCTGCCGTCGCCGCAAAATAACAGGGGGTGTGGGTGTGTGGTGGGATGGCCTGGCCAGCGGTGGGAGTAGTAGGGGGCGGTGAGGCCTCCACGGCAGCACAGCCGGCCACGGGAGGCAGGAGCAGGCGGCACGACCGGCGCTGCTTTGGGAGGCTGGAGCAACAAGACCAGAGGTTGAAGAAGCACGACGGCCATTGGATGGACATTGTACGGTCACTGCAGCTAGAATCGTTTATATTGACTAAGTTGACAAAGCCCTTGGTACGTCAACTTAGTAGGCCCACGTGTCACTTCAAACAAGGCGCCCCAGATGTCAGGGGGAGGAATCGTTTTTTGGGCGGGTGAAGCTAGAATATCCGAGATTGAAGAAGAAGCACGGCATCCATTGGATGGACATCCAACGGCCATTGCTGCTAGAACCGTGTGTTGACTATAAGTTGACAAAGCCTTGCATACGCGTCAACTCTGTTTTTTAGGGGACGCGTCAACTTAGTAAGGGCAGAAGTGTGTGGCAGAGAACTTATAGCCCATTTGAGATTTGTAAGAATGTGTAGCCCATTTTTGAATCCTAATGGAATTTACTACAGCCAATTTATAGTTTGTTAAAAGTACAACCCATTTCAACCAACCGTTCAGAACGGAATTCAATAAAATTTCCCACATTTCGATGGGATCCGAATATTTTTATCCCGAAATTTCTAGTCAGATTAAATACAATTTCAATATAAATTTATATTACGTAAAAATCCAACGAAACATTGCGTTCGCAACAATTAATGAAATTAAAATTTTCAATATTCCAAAAATAATATTTTATAAAGTAATCACTGTTTGGTGCATTCTTTTATAGTTACTACCCAGTTTTTATAATTACATCCCATTTATTATTTCTTAAAGCCCATTTTCTTGTTAAGCCTAATGCATCCCTCCTAGGAAAGATTTGTAGCCCAGCGGGGCGGAGAATAACAACTTGACCTTGCCTGGGTATTCCTAAAAAAAGTATAGCTGGGCTAGCCATTTTCACCTTGAAAAAATTAATATCTGGCTGGATATCCGCCTGGGCTAGACAGCCACAGCCCACCCAGGTAATACCCTGCAGCGATGTTTTCGTTGTTGTTCAGAGGAGAAAAATTAATATCTGGGGTAAACATCAAAAAACTCTGCAGTGCTCACACCTCAAAAACACAAATACTGCTCGAGCTGCTTGGTCCCAGCTGTCGGCCGCTTCTTGTGCAATTCTCTTGTTTATTGACTACTCCCTCCTTTTCGGTTTATAATGCTCAATTCAAAGATCTCACCAATTAATGCTCTTTGTAGTTTTGCAAAAGCACCTAATTAATGCTCTTGTTATCCTCAAAAAATTATGTTTATTAATGCATTAATTGCAATGCATGCGTGCATAAAGCACATGCATTGGTCAGTTTTCTCTTAATACTTGCATGCAATGATTTAATGCACCTTGGAATCTGAACATGTGATGGAAAACAACCAAATTGAGCCTTATAAAATGGAAAAACTAAAATTTTGAGATAAGCCCTATAAACCGGAAAGGAAGGAGTACATAGGTTGACAATGGTGTGGGACCGTGATGTCAGGAAACCAGGAGGAAGCAAAATAAATTATAGTTATATAAATATATATAATAAGGAGGCACTTGCGTACGTGAGGCTATGGACCTGGTGGGCCCCATTGTCATCCTATCCAAGTAAAGTCATCTCTCGCTCACAAGACGCTTCCGCCTCAAATAGTCAGCGCCGGCCGCCCGCTTCCGGCAAAAGCGATTGTTCGCCTTCAAACGACACAAGTGCCGTCCGTCTCAGTCCATCTGCCGCACACATTAATGATACGCTGTTGCCGAGGCGGCTACTCGGCGCCACACGTCCGCCCCTCGCCCGCCCACCATTGCTATATAAACTGCTGCGCCGCCATAGCAGCAGCCATCCGCATCCGTTCCTTTCTCCTGTCCACACCACTACGCCCATCATGGCTTCCTCGCGCCCAGCGCTCTTGAGACGGGCGAACGACGGACCACAAGGAGACGGCAGCTATTGCTGCCGACCGCTGGCCGGCAGCAGCCGGAGGACGACGACGCCCCAATGGAGAACATGGTAGTCGATGATCCGCGCCAACCCCTCCTCGCGCCATCCTCGCCGGTGCATTGTACCATGACCATCGGCGAGGCCCGTGCCCAATATATGGACAGGGTGAGGCAGATGCGTGAGGAGCAGTTCCGGGAGGTGCAGGCCAACACCGCCTACAACCACCATCTCCTCCAGGAGCACCTGCAGGTAGAGGAGCAGATCACCGCGGAGCGGGCGGAGCGGAAGGCGCTGCTCGACTCGTACCGCTCCGCCCGCAAGGGCCGCCTCGAGCGCTGGCGGTACCGCATGCGGGTGGCGGAGGTTGCGGCTGCCTACAAAGAGGCTAGCAAAGAGGGCGATGTAGCGGGTGAGGTGCTATTTGGTGAGACCGAGGACGAGGCAGAGGACAATGCCGGCTCCGATGAGTCCCTGCTCCGCTGGCGTCGATGACGCCCTGCTCCGCTGAGGCCTCGCGGCGCCAACAACGAGGCAGAGGACACCGCTGGCTCCACCGAGGCCCCGTCCCGCCAACAACGAGGCAGAGGACATCACCGGCTCAACCGAGGCCCCACCCTGCCGGCAACGTGGGGGAGGATTTCCACCGCTCACGAGGCGCCGCCACGCAACGAGACAGAGGACATCGCTAGCTCGCCGAGGCCCGGCCCCGCTGCCACCGAGGCCGCACCACACAGAAAACGAGGAAGAGTAGAACACGGTAGGTCGCCGCCGCTCGGGTCCAAGTAAGGCCACCGCTGCTACCCTCCGGTTGAAGCCAAGCTAGGCGGGTTGACCATTGACAACCGTTAGCTTCTTGGCGGCGACGTGAGTCGGAGAGCTGTGCCGAGAAGAACATCGCTTACTTAATCGCTGGTGCAGTTGGTCGATCGACACGTGGGCCCAACAGCCACATGTCGCTTATGCAACTGCACCTGCAGCTAAGTCACTAGCTTCTGTTCGCCTCAGCGGGACACATGTGGGTAGCTTCGTTAATTAATTATACCTCCAGCGCACCCTTTTTAGTTCTTTTTCTTATAAAAGGAGGATGACCCCGGCCTCGCATCCGGGAGATGCATGCGCCCAAACACTCCTTTTAGTTGAAGAATGTATGAAATGTAATGAACCGCATGTTTATATGAAATCCGACCGTGTATGAATGAATTTATTTCGATTAGTTTGAATTCTGTATCACTGCATTTGGATGAACATGCAAAACAATACGTACTAGCATTATTCCCCGGTGATCACCACGCTTGCAGTAGCTTCACACGCATTCCTCCGGTCCTTTCTAGTATGCATACAAGTTTTATCTGCAATCAAAGTATCTCTACTTTGACCAATCTTATACAAAAAGTATGCACTTTCACAATGTGCTAAGTAAAAGGAATGTATGAGTACAAAGAGTTTGAGCAGCTTTTTAGCGTTTAGACATTGCAATCAAACACACATGCCTGTCAATTCATAGAGAACATTCAAAACAATCGATGATTATGCATCTCAAAGAACTCACATGTTAGAGGCAATATTTACTTCACAAATAAAGAATAAAGAAAAATTAACCGATGTCATTGCGACAAAGAAAGGGCGTCCCATTCGAAAATATCAAAAGCATATCTTGCTAAAAACAATGAGCAAAATTTGACAAGGTTGTCCCATTCCAAAATATCAAATGCCTACGATATTGGAATGGGCAGGGTTTGCCATCAGTTCGGACATTGACATGGAACCTCGTGCTAAATAAACCAGATGTTCTTTTTGTGCAGTTTCACCAAAATCAACCAAATTCGCGCATAGTTTGTATGATTTCGCCCTTATATGTTGCAACGCCTTGAACTTATGGGCACCTCCTTTCTTGTGGTGGAAATGAATGATTCGATGTATTCATGAACATTTTGTGTAGTTCCCATTGAAATCAAGTCGAGCACCCTGTTTGCACAAATACAAAAAGTGATTAGTATAAAGCAAACTGTACTATGAATTGACAGTTTCAACCGCACATACATGGTCCATGTAGAGCACACTTTTAGAAAAATGGAACTCACCGTAAAGAATCCTAGAACAACATTGTACTCGTGCATCACAAAGAAAAAATGGAGATTTGTCACCCTTCCGAGCTGAAGTTAGTTTGGTCTTGTGGGGAGTAATGTAACCATCCTTCACCGCTCCTTCCGATGAGAAGATAGACAGGATTCTTCATCCCGCATAATCGGAACTAGTCACTTCACATACTCCATATTCTTCTTCAGAGGAAGATGATCCCTGTTTGCTCGAAAAAGGGAAGGAAATATTTAAAACAACACAGATGAAGCACTTCTCAAGGACAATACCACTTTTTCATGACAAGATCTAAACAAAGAGCACAACACCAATAGAGATGACAAAGCTCAATCATATGGATGAAAACAGTGGGCGAGTACCAACATTTGTTAGAGGCTGATTGTGTAGAGCATCAGATGAAGCACTTCTCCGAACCATCTATTGCTATCTACGGGGTGGCCATGCTTACTATATACTCCTCGATTAGTTTAATGTTTCCAACATCTTCTTGTGCAGTTCCACTAAAATATATGGTATCTTCAAAGAAGATCCTGTTTGCACAAGTAGAGATAATTACGTATGGCATCAAATCGGTGGCAAAATAATTGCTCGCTCCAGCCATAGAAATAAATTAAGATGCAAAACTATATCATTACTTGTGTCATCACAGCCCAAAGGCTTCATTACAGCATCGGGAGTTGATTTTGTTTTTCTTCCGCTTGTTCTTCCCCTTCATCACTTGGTTCAATAATGCATAAGCTTCGCCTTCAATGTAAGATTTGGCATGTCAATTAGGGAGCACAAGTATAGTACTAAACTTGATTTTCTGATGAAAGTGGCAAAATATAGGCCAGCAGTTGTGAAATATCCTTATCTTACCTCAATGGGATATTACGGTGCACATACTGATTGGAAGTCTTGTTCCATTTGTGCAGTTCACTAAAATCAAGCAACATTATCGTATAAGTAGCACAACATATGAAAGCACACCGCAGAATCATGTGAATGAAGGCTAGTAATTGACCTCTCATGATGCGGAATTCAAACAAATCACAAGAAGAAGATCTGAACCAAATTAGCTTTAACGGATAGGAAGTAAGATGTCCTCACAGTGCAGTTCCACTAAGATCAGCAATCAAGCAATGTTGTCGGTGTGACATTTTGGTTGAACTGCACAAAACACTCTTAAAACAAAAGTGTTTTGTGCAGTGCAACAAAAGGTCACAATGGCAACGAGGTGAAGTAGATAATCCTGTTTACACAGAGGTGCAAAGGAAACAATTAGTGGTCAATAACGGTGGATGACACAGAAGCCAACAAAAAGAAGCATCTACCTTATCTAAATGGGAAAGAAAGCAAGACAGTAGCATTTATCAAACGGTGGCATTGATTAATATTAACATAGAGATTATATTAACAATAAAATTTGTTAAACATGTAATTTGCTTTTAACTGTGGCATTGCATCAATTTTCCAGCGGCATTATTAGAGGGTGTTTGTTTACATGGACATTTTGGTGTAGGGACTAAAAAAACTCCATGTCAGTGATATCTAAACCAAACAGGAGGGACTTTTAGGGACTAAAAGTGGGTATTTGGGACTAAAGAAAGAAGACCCCGAGGGAGTCTTTTTGGGACTTCTTTCAACAGTTGCCCCTGCCACGCATCGCACCTTGTTTCTATTAGTTCATTACTAAGGGTAACATGGTCTTTTATCATGTCATTTAATAACCTCTAGTCCATGTTTAGTCCTTGGAACCAAGCAGGTAGGGACTAGGGAGTTTTTAACCAAACAGGGCCTTAGATTAACAACAGCTAATGAGTTGCACGGGACAGTGGACGCACCAGCACCATGTGCATCTATCGATGTACTGTGGTCATGCACAGTCTGTTGCAACAAAGAACAAACAACCAAGGAGCATATTTGTGTTGGTCCCAATTTTGTTATCTTTAGACACCTTTCCCTATGTGAGCGCAGCAAATCTAGTCCTGCTCAAACTCTACAGCCTTGTCCCTTCCTTTCCTTTTTGAACTAGTACTTTTGCCCCTTCCTTTCCTCCTTGAACCACGTCCTAGATTTATTACAACTTTCCCCACTACTATCCCCCATTCCTTTCCTCTTTGAACCACGTCCTAGATTCATGCTATACAACTTTCCCCCTTCATTTCCTCTTTGAACCACGTCCTAGATTAATGCTATATACAACTTTTCCCACTACTTTCCCCCACTCCTTTCCTCATTGAACCACGTCCTAGATTCATGGTATACATGCAGCTAGAGCAATGCATGTGGAGTAAGTAAAATATACCTGAAGGTTCTTGGGGCGTGGTTCGGTGGGCGACGCGACGGCGGTGAAGAAGAAGGGGTCGGAGGCCCTCCCGCACCGCCGCTGGGTGGAAAGTGAACAGCTGCGCCGGTAGTGGATTCCCTCCCTCACCGACGGCAACATCGTTAAGCCTCCTTCCCTTCCCGGCGGACGGATCCTGCCGGCTCTTTGAGCAGTAGTGAGGGGAGAGAGATAGGCCAAAGAAGTCTTGTTTAGATCTGGAGAGGGCGAGAGAGTGTGAAGAGAGCAACTACAAGCCATGAGGCTCCAGTGGAGAGAGGGCGAGAGAGTGTGAAGAGAGCAACTTCAAGCGCCGAGGCTCCAGCGGTATATATATAATTGGAGAGAGAGTGTGAAGCGTGCAAACCCTAGAAAACATTTTGACCACCAAAGAACCCTCCTGCAAAATTATGCTCAAGTGTAGTTATCGAACCCGAGACCTCAAGTTTGATGAGTGAACAGGCTAACCAGCTACACAACCCTCCCATTATGTTCAATGAGAGGAAAATAACCTTTTATACATTCCTGCATTCGTGTGACAGGCATGCCGTGTTTTTTTTGTGCGTGTGGGAGTCATTAGGATTTCAATCATAATCGTGTCATGTGGCTTTGGTGGTAAGACTATCCACAGTGGTGCAGAAATAATGCAGCCTTAGTCACCTTACCACTCTCCACGTAGTATGCTGGGTCCCACCAATCGAGGGTGAAACAAACAAATTAATAAGAAAATTAAAAGCGCCAGCGTGTATCTTACTACCTCACACATCTCGCTACTGCTCGGGAACACTGTCCAATTGATCCCTCTGTTCGCTCACGTACTATTTTAAGTGAATCCTTATTATAACATGCACACAAATTATGGGCACTTGTAGGACCTTGAAGTATGTCTAGAGGGGGGGGGGTGATTAGACTACTTGACTAATTAAAAACTTAACCTTTTCCCAATTTTAGAGTTTGACAGATTTTAGCTATCTTAGGACAAGTCAAGCAATCATCACACAAATCAAGCAAGCATGCAAAGAGTATATAGGCAACGGAAATTAAAGCATGCAACTTGCAACAAAGTAAAGGGAATGGTTTGGAGGATTCAAACGCAATTGGAGACACAGATGTTTTTGGCGTGGTTCCGATAGGTGGTGCTATCGTACCTCCACGTCAATGGAGACTTCAACCCACGAAGGGTAACGGTTGGGCGAGTCCACGGAGGGCTCCACCCACGAAGGGTCCACGAAGAAGCAACCTTTTCTATCCCACCATGGCCGTCGCCCATGAAGGACTTGCCTCACTAGCGGTAGATCTTCATGAAGTAGGCAATCTCCTTGCCCTTACAAACTCCTTGGTTCAACTCCACAATCTTGTCGGAGGCTCCCAAGTGACACCTAGCCAATCTAGGAGACACCACTCTCCAAGAAGTAACAAATGGTGCATTGATGATGAACTACTTGCTCTTGTGCTTCAAATTATAGTCTCCCCAACACTCAACTCTCTCTCATAGGATTTGGATCTGGTGGAAAGAGGGTTTGAGTGGAAAGCAACTTGGTGAAGGCTAGAGATCAAGATTCATATGGTAGGAATGGAATATCTTGGCCTCAACACATTAGTAGGTAGTTCTTTCTCGGAAATGGTAAGTTGGAAGTGTAGGTTCAGTCTGATGGCTCTCTCCATGAATGAAGAGGAGGTGGAGGGGTATATACAGCGTCCACACAAAATCTAACCGTTACACACAATTTACCAAACTCGGTGGGACCGATTCAATAGACTCGGTCGAACCGATTTAGTAAACCTAGTGACCGTTAGTGATTTTCGTTGGGACTGACATGCAACTCGGTGAGACCGATTCAATTAGGGTTAGGGCATAATGTAATCTCGGTAAGACCGACATACAAACTTCGGTGAGACCGATTTTGGTAATAAGCTTTCGAGAGAGTTGGTCGTAAACTTCGGTGGGACCGATTTGCTCTTTTCAAAGGAGACCGAAATGTTACAAAAGGGAAACAGAGAGTTTACATTGCAATCTCGGTGGGACCGATCGCTCATTTCGGTTAGACCGAAATGTTACGAAGGGAAATAGAGAGATTACAATCCCATCTCGGTGAGACCGAGATCCGTATCGGTAGGACCGATTTGCCTAGGGTTTGTGGCAGTGGCTATGACTTTTGAAATCGGTGGCGCCGGGTAGGAAGAATCGGTGTAACCGATTTTGGCTTAGGGTTTAGGTCATTTGTGGATTGTGAGAAAGTAGCGGAGGGTTTTGGAGCATATCACTAAGCACATGAAGCAAGAGGCTCATTAAGCAACACCTCATCCCTCCTTGATAGTATTGGCTTTTCCTATAGACTCAATGTGATCTTGGACCACTAAAATGTAAAATGAAGAGTCTTGAGCTTTTGAACTTGAGCCAATCCTTTGTCCTTAGTATTTTGAGGGATCCACTTTCATCATCCATCCCACGCCATTCATTGAGCTTTCCTGAAATAATAGTCTTGGAATAGCATTAGCTCAATGAGCTATAAGTTGTTATGAATTACCAAAACCACCTAGGGATAGTTGCACTTTCAGCACTTGTATTCGACTTAAGTCAGTGTGCCACCGTATCTCGTATACTTACTACTCCCTCCGTCTAGGTGTAATAAGTCACGTTAGAAGGTGCAACGGGACCAAGGTGCGTGTGTGTGTGCGTGTGTGTGTTAGAGAGTGCGACAGGTCGACCTACTCCTACAGAGAGATGGTATGTAGTGTACGATTTTAGCCGCGAGAGTCGGTGCATCCTCTCGTTTACGAGTGTGTCTAGTAGGGACATGCGGACAGCTGCCACGCCCGCTCCTGACCAGCCTGGCCCACCCAAAGCCCCTCCATCGCCCGCGCGCGCTTCCCTCCTAAAACGGTCAGCGCTGCTCCAAAGAATCGGTGTCGCATTCATGCCCGGGCAGAGCGGACACGACCTCTCACTGGCGTAAGGGTGATAGTTGCTTCGTTCGTCCAACTTACTGCTGGGTCTATGTGATTTGACGGCTCATTGGTCTTTATTACTGAGGTGGTAGGACTGCTGGATGTCCCACGCTTTCGGCGAAAGGAGGTAGTAGATTACAATTTTCTTCATTCTTACAGCGGAGGAGTGCAAGAGCAGTGAAAACACGCAGGCTCAGTGATTACATGGCCTAGCTCACACTATCACCATGCGACACCTAACTCTTTACATAGTACTCCCTCCATTCCTAAATATTACTAGATGAGTCCCCGCGTGTTGCCGCGGAACAGCGGTATATCTCTCTGCGCAAAATTATCGATTTCATAGAACTAAAAAAATCTATAACCTCATGACAAATGTGGTAGCCAAAGTAAATAAACTGCCATCATCATTTAGATCATCCCACGTAAGGAAAAAAGATCAGCCAACTCCTACTGCATAAGGCTGGTCATAGTGGGAGTAACTTAGCAAGTAACATAGCGCATTTCAAGACAGGTTTGCTTATGTGGCATAGAGTTAATGAGGAAAGAGGTGTTTGGAGTAACATAATATGTTACTGTAACATAACGCAACCCAAAGCAAAATGAGTCTATAATGTAATAAATGTTATCATCTATGATATTGCAGTATGAAGGTAGTAACAAAGACTAGTGTCATATGCATGACACTAGTCTAAGTTACTCCCCACTATGACTAGCCTAATGGTATTATATTTTTCTTTTTGACATGTTAATGGGACTTAAAAGCTCACTTACATGCATGCTACCGGTGCATGCTTGCATGCAGACATGTTGATGTGACTTAAAACCCACTCACATGCATGTGCCACGGTATTTCTGCATGCTTGCATGTGGCTTAGTGCGAAGCCTCTCAACGTCTAGATCAGATGGCTATTATGACTTCTTTACTTCATCTAACGGCTACGTCAATTTTGATGATGTGGCTCAAGGAGAGGATAGAGAATTCCTAGTAGTGGGGGCTAGCTATTACTAGTAGAGAAGTCTTTGTAGAGATTCCACTAGGTGAACTACATACGGAACAAAATGAATGAATCTACACTTAAAATGCATCTATATACATCCGCATGTGGTTCATGGTGAAATCTCTACAAAGACTTATATTTAGGAACGGAGGAAGTACTAGTATAGTACTAGTACGTCTTGTAATTTATCAATGAGATAAATTTGTACAATGCTACGAAGCTTCCAGCTCTGTTACATGTATCTTAAGGCCCAAGATTGCCCGTTGCAACATTTCATCAAATGCAAAGGAGACTAACATGCATGCTATTGCATCTCAATGATTGATGATCATAGCAAATATGTACTCCCTCCGTTCCAAAATAAGTGTCTCAAATTTGTGCAAACTTTAGTACAAAGTTGTACGACTACTAAAGTTGACACTTCTTTTGGAACAGAGGCAGCTAAAGAAAAAGGCGATCCATGCAGTCCCTAGCCCTTGAACCGTGAAACCTGACCAGGCTTCAATTTGCTGGCAACGCTCGAGCTTCCTAATAAATGAAGTTTGCAACCTTTTGACCATCGGATCATTTTGTGCAGCCACCAAAATCGAGATGAGCATCCTGTGGCAAAGAAATTGAAGAAGCATGATTAGAATAAGATTATCGGGACTAGTTGATGAGACATAAACTCATCACAAATACAAGACGTAGAAGCCAAGAGAGGTATCGGTATGTGCGGGGCAAAGAAGTAGAGAAATATCCACGAGGAGTGATGTGGGCAGCTGGAGCAGAAGGGTGCAAGCCGGCTGTAAAGGGAGTTGTACACGAGGGACGAGCTCAACCTTGAGGAGGGCGGCGGAGGCGGCAACGCCCACGCCGCTGCAGTGAGCAAGGGACGAAGGCAACCTCACCGGCTTTGTGAGAGAGAACGGCGGGGACCCCTGATCCGGACGTGCCGACAGTGGGTTTTCGTCGTCGACGATGGCCACCGCATCTACACTAAGCATCCACCCCTTCCCCAAGTGGACGTGATCCGCCGGGATGTTAGAGATGTGGCCACAACAGACAGTGCGAGAGAGTGTGAAGAGAACAACCCCAGCAAGCAACCGTGTAGGCTGGCCCGTCCCAGCTATGTATATAGTGGAGCGGTTTCCTTTTCTCTCCATATGAACCTATCATATTGCGTGACGTGCCATCAAGAAAAAAATTATTTATAAATGACACGGCACCTACTACTCGTTCTCCTATAACCTTGCGCTTGGCATCTCCAAAATATTAACCTTGCGATTGGCTCTTCGCCTCTTGGAAGTCGAGCAATAATGGTAGTGCAGATATATCGCTCGGCTATATGAGACCGAATGAATTGCTGCACGCCCACCACGTGGGCGGGGTCGAGGGGAGTACTACATACGAAGCAAAATGAGTGAATGTACACTCTAAAATACGCCTATATACATCGGTGTTTGGAGTATGTACTAGTAGTTCATATTGAAATCTACTAAAGGACATATATATTCCAAACAATATGATATAATCTCTATAACCAAGGTAGTAGGGACGAGGAGTAAACGGAGGGAGTAGTAAATTTTTCTCCTCGTCCTGCGAGCCACAGCAAGCATGGGCGAGGGAGCGGGCGTGGGCGGAGCAAGCTTCACCTCATCCTGCGAGCCACCGCGCCTGCATGGGCGGGAGACGCGTGCTAAGCAAGCTTCTCCTCGTTCTGAGTTGACGGGACACATTAAAAGTACTCCAGTGTATAGAGCCTTGCCTCTAAGGTAGGCCCCACATGGTTTGCCTCCTTTTGAATTTAACATAACGCGTCAAGTCGCAATTTGTTTGTTCACCCGTGGTAGACGATCCCCCCTCCACCAAGTGGACAACCAGTACACGTGCCAAATTACCACGTGGGCTGCCTTTTTCATACAGAAATGAGCTCCACCGTGTACCCGCGCGGGTGTGGTTGGGAAAGAGACGGCAGTAGCATCTCTTCTCTTCGCGCACGGCCCCCACCTACGTGGGTGTGTGAGAGAGATACAAACCGCGTTCATAATTGTTTTTTTGTTTTGTGGTGGGGGTGGGGGTTGATTTTGTGAATTATTTGTGGGAATATGTGTCGATGACATCTCAAACAAAATTTTGCATGCAATGTGTGTGAAATGGAGGCCTATCCATATCATACATAGAGGGTCGGGCAATCCACGAGAAGAGAGGGAGGGGTCATAGCTATTGATAGAGTCGAAAAGAGGATCAAGTGGGTGGGTGCGAGATCGATGAAGAGAGCCATCGAAATTGTGTGTGTGTGTGTGCAAGTCAAAGATATAGAGCGACTGGCCTACCGGAACGTTAGAGGGCACATGTCAAGTTTGTGTGTGGCAGAGAGACATGACTAGAGCGCTTGATGTATCGGTGTGTGTGGGGGGAGGGGGTGGGGGAGGGGTAGGCAGAGGCCTAACTATAGAGGTAGAACGACTCGTATATGTATTGAGAAGGAGAGACCCAGCTATGTCTTGAGGGAGATCGGTCGACATCTATACATAACTGAAGGACGGGAAATATGATGGAACAGAGAGAGAGAGGAGAGAGAGAGAGGGAGGGAGAGGGAGGGAGAGGGGTAGAGTGTTGGACGGGTGATGGAGTTGCTTCTCGGAGATGTTGGGAGAGGCCTACTAGACAAATTGAGGGTGGAACTGCAATGTTATGAATAAGAGTGGGGATGTGTTTCTGTGTGTGCCTGTGCGTGATAGATCTGTCGGGACGCATCCATGGATGATGAAGGGGAACCATGTGTTTGGTAAGCAAACCTAACTAGATCGGTATATCAATTGTTGTTTGTCGGAGGAAGGGAGAGACACAACTAATGAGGTAGATCAATCGATGTGTGGGTAAAAACGAGTTATAAGGACCTAGCTGGCTATATGTATATAGTGAGAGATCGGTCGGTGTACGTCCATTTGTTAGAGGCAAATAAGGCCCAGCGAGACGGATAGACAGAGAGAATGGAGCTAGGAGGTGGTGCGAGAGGCCCAACTACTAGCTAGATAGGGGGAGGAGTGTGCGGTTGTGAGATCGTTGAAAAGAGGGGCGAGAGTTTACACGTGTGTCTGACCATATGAGAGACACGAGGCAAGGACACATAAAGGAGGAGATTGAAGTTGTGTGTGTATGTTGTAGGAAGGCATCGCTGGAGAGGTTTATCGATCGGTGTGTGTCGGAAAGGAGTTGTGGAGACTCTGGGAGAACGACCTAAAGAAAAATGAATGTGCCCGTGGATAGAATGCCGAGGGAGGGGAGGGCGAGGAGGCGTGTGCATGCACCGAGAGAAGTTAGTGGTAGCTACAAAGGTTAGAGGATTGTGTGGGTGTAAGAGACTAACAAAGATCATAATTTGATATGAAAGCGGATTCATATATTTGAATAGGAGATCATAGTGTTTTAAACATTGCATGCATGAATATAGCGGTGATACACGTGCTATGCACATGTTATACCATAATGTGATAATGCATGGCGTTTGCAACTCACAGCTAAATGTCGAACAATCTAAACCAAACTATACATCAAACAATCTCACATTTTATTTGAATTTGTGATAATGTGCGGCGTTTGCAGCTTACAACTAAATATCGAGCAATCTAAACAATACTATATATCGAACATTCTCACATTTTATTTGAATTTGTGGTAATGTGTGGTGTTTGCAACTCACATCTAAATACTTGTAGGCGTAGGGGGCGGGGCACGATACATAATGTGATAAACACATTATACATATGAGACATGGTTTAGATTATGAAGATCTAGCTAGAGCTAGAAATGTAATGTGATTTGAAATCAAAATAAAGTGGATTAAAATCTAGTTCGAGTTCATATAGTACACATAGTTCATATGTAACTCGAGACTAATCATGTGGTGTGCTGTGAAGATAATACACAAACGATGGTTTAACTTGACAATAATGATGATTGTAGATCTTATTAAAACAGAGAAATGAATTCAAATGCTTTGACTTCACAACAATCATTACTGTAGATCTTATTCAAATTTAGTTCATATTGAAGCGAGTATATACGTTTGGAATGCACTAAAACGTTCATTTGAGTAGTTGGTTGCATGCATTATACACGTAGCGAAATATTTTACTTGAACATAACATGAATTCAAAGTTTTGAATGAAATTTGTAGTGCGCATTGATTTGGTACAATACACGTTAGGCTTGTCCGGAAATTTCAACCTGCGCCTTGTTAGCCCGAAATATTTAATATATATCTTTGTCTCGTTGTGCTCCGACAACTCCCTCCATCTCAACCCGCACCTTGCTATTCCGAAATTACAACGCGCGCGAAAACTCCCACCTCCTGTGAAATCCCGGCACACAAAATGCCAATCGCGACACACAAAATGCCCGTGGTACCCCTGAACCGAAAGAACCGCCTCAAATCGGTAGGGGGGTACTTTCGTAACTTACCCCACATTTCGGACAAGCGCGTCTCTAAGCCATGGTTCCCCACTGCCATCCCATCCGCCCACCCATTCATACACCGAGGCCACGAAAACCCGCGACGAAACCCCACACCCTGCTCCGTCCGCCACCCAGCCGGAGCCTCTTCCCCGACGACGTCGTCCACAGCAACACCTCAACGTCCCTCATCCACCGTACCGGATGAGGATCCGTCGTCGATCTCATCATCCCGCCGGTTCAGCCACCCCGTCCTCCACCTCCAAGGAGCTGCCCCGACGTTCCCCTCGTCTTTCGCGCCACCTCCATTCCCACACCACCGTCTTCACCTGCACCACCGGAAGAGCATCATCATCACCGTTTCCTCGGATGAAGCTGCGGCCTAATCGGCGCCACCAAAGAGGTTGTACAGTAATCGCCGCATTTTCTTCTTGATTCGATCTTAAGGTGCTGCCGGCGCTCGGTCCCGAGCCGACACAGCGCGGCTCCATCCACGGCGGCGTCGCCGGCCACTTCCTCCACGGCGTCGCTCCCTCGGCAGCGACGTCTACATCAGTAGGAGCCGTTGCTGCTTTAGCTCTCGCTCACGCTGCTGCTCTGCTCTTGCTCTCGGTCCCCTGCCTGGTCTTCTCTTGCTATTACTCTTGCTCGCGTTGCTACTCTCGCTCTTGCTCTTGCTTGCGATGCTGCTCCGATTTGGCTACACTTCAGTCGACTGAATCGACTTTTGGGTCAGTCGATTTTCAATGGGTGGGCTCGCCGGGGTGAAGGAAGAACCAGCCGCAGCGGGGAGGGGGGCTCGCTGGAGAGGTACCCCACTATCTATCTTAGGGTTCAGGATGGGGGCGGTGGTCGCCGGCAGTGGCGGGGCGTTGGCGGGGCGGTGGCGCGGGGATCGCTGGAGAAAAAGCTCGGCACTGAGGTTGAAGATGAACCGCAGGCCCTTGATTTCGTATCCAACGGCTGCAAAATCAACTGACCAGAGATGAAAAAGTCAGTTGACCGACGTGTAGCCTCACCTTGCTAGTGCGTTCAGTTTCGACAGAAAATTTAGTTTCGACAAAGAAAATTCAGTTTCGACGCTTAGGTTCAGTTTGACGCTAAGTTCAGTTTTGATGCTTAAGTTCAGTTTGACGCTTAAGTTCAGAGATGAGCGGCTGATGTATTTTACATCTAGCACTTTGTGGTTATGTATTTTACGTCATGTATTGGAGATGCTATTAGAATTCCACTCAGGTTAACGTTGTTCGTTGTCTCTCTTGTCCTGCTTCAGCCTCGGCGTCGTACAACTCACCGGAGCTGCTCCAACGATGAAACCCTCCATCACAGCGGAGCAGTACCTCGGGCTCCATCTCCATACGCCTAAGATCTTCTTCCCGTCCTCCGACAGCAAAGTCAGCCGGAGCATCCTCACCGGCCAACCCAATCACGCTAAGATGGACATGGCTTCGCCAAAGAGGTTGTACACTTGTGGCATCTCTTTTTTACTCTACATGTTATATATATTGTCCACTGAGCACACGGATTTGTTCCTTTAGTGTCTCCTTGAAAGAAAAAATGTAGGAATTTTAATTTTCTCTTGTCCTCCTTTTCAAATTCCTATTCATGAAGCACAAGACTAAGAGATAGTAGCATAATAGCATTATAACCGTACATTTTCTTGTGGTTTGACTTAATCTCACCATGCTTCTTTGCATCCTGTGATCTTCCAATTGTTGTGAAACAAACACCCAGATTGGCAGAAATCCTGTGTTTTTAAATTATCTATTTTGCACCTGTCTATTTCCTATCCCTGCATTGTTGGAATCCTCCAATTCAAACGAGCCCTTACAGAATTACTTCTCTTACAGATAGTTGTCAAAGAAAACCTTGCTTGGTTTGTCCCGCTCCTGCTGCGCCATCGTCCACCCCAGCTCAGCTGCTCCAACGACAGAAGGGTGTAGCATAGCAGGGATCCGGCCTCCAGACTGTCTTTCGCCGCCTCAGATCTTCTTTCCCCGCCACTGGCAGCCATGAAAACTGCATTACCATCATCAACCGAGCAGATGACCTCGAGGACTACACGGGTCCGCAAGAGTGGTCGCACTCTTTCGTGTCTGCTTACGTTATGCATCGCTTAATATTACATGCTACTTTATCGTCCTGTTCACCGATTAGATTCTGAGTCAGCTCCAAACTAATGGTCAAACTTGAATTTTTAAATGGTTGTGGGGTACATATTGGGGCCGCTATCAATAATATCTATCTACTATCTGGTTAATCTCCGGTGTCTACTATGAGTTTCATGTTGGGTGGGAAACAAACAGAAAAAGCCATTATCGTATTTTTAATCAAGCCATTATCCGCTCGCTATTATTGGTTTTGGGTCTATCCACGAGTTGCTACCATCACTTTGGATTTCTACATGCACTCCTTACATAATCTCACTATGTTTTATTCCTATGCATGACAGTTATTGTAAACAATGGAACTGAACATGTAGAGCAAAAGAGACGAGCCTTGTGTGGCAATATAATTTCATGCAGACGTCGCTCCATGGTAGGCGCAAAGGCAGCCCCTGTCGTGGTTCTGAGTCTGACAGTAGAATAGGGGGGGTAGGAATGCAGAGGCAAGATCTTAGCTATGGAGGAGTTGTACACGCTAGTTTTACAGTTCAGGCCCTTCTCGGAGGAAGTAACAGCCCTACGTCTCGGAGCCCGGAGGCGGTCGACTGGATTATACGCGTGTGACTTACAGGGGGTGCGAACCCTTGTCCCAGAGGAGGGGGTGGCTTATATAGAGTGCGCCAGGACCCCAGCTCCCCTCCATTACATAGAATTCAATGTACATAAAGAGGTGGCGTTACAGGTAACGCCTATATTGAAATGTTGTAAATGGTCATTAAATATCTGAGTAAATGTCCGACCGTTGCTGCGCAGAGCGGCTTTAGGTCTTCTTATCGTCGAGTGGTTTGATTGTCGAGTGACCTGGATAAAGTGAGATCTCCGAGTGGATGGTAGGTCGAGTGGACTTCACTCGACGCCTTTGCTGGATCCCTTCTTCTGATACTTGAACTTCTTTGTTCTTAGGACTAGGACCTTAGGTAGGATGTATAGGTCAGGCCTATTACCCTACCCTAGGTTTGTGTCTACATCATTAGCCCCCGAATGGATCGAGGTTTGAGTGAAAAAGAAGGACGGAGTTGACCTTGCTTTTGCTCCTGATTGTCTTGTCTATATCTCCGAGTGGAGGCCAGTTGTTAGAACTTCAGCTTCATTTCAGTCGCCTTGATCGATTCAGAAATTACCGACTGGTTTATACCACTACATCCGTCGAATGATATCTCTGACACGAAATCTTTGGCATGATCGGTTGCAAGGGATCCCAGATTTCCTGGGATTTGAAATTTCGGTAGAAGCGCGCCAGGCGGAGCGCCCCGCGGTAAGTGGAGTAGATAAATAGGACTTTTCGATTATTGCGCCACCTTTTTCGCCACGTATCCCGTGCGCAACTGTTGGGGGGATTTGACAGGATCGCTCGGGCCCACGCGTCAGCCACTCGGAAGTAGGCCCTTAAAAGCAGCGAGGCCGAAGCGTTTGCACTGTGCGTGCACGTTCCCTTCTTCTTCCTCTCGCGACTCTGCTTTGCCTAGACCAACCACTCTCGACGCCGTCGCTCCACCGCCATGGGGAAGGACAAAACGGCGGCGCTGGAGCGTGCTAAGAAGGCGACGGGGCCGGCGAAGAGCAAGAAGGTGAATTGGGGGTCTTCGTCACGCTTGGGGTTGTCGTCGGGTTGGATCCAGGGAGAATGGATCCGATCTTCGCTCCGACAAGAGGACCTAGACGATATGGCCGAGCTGGGGATGATCGTCCATAAGTCCGCGCGCCTGTCGAGGGGAGAAACGGAGCCACAGCCACGTCCGGGTGAGTGTGTCTTGCTCGCCACCCACGTCGACCGTGGTTTTTCGCTTCCCCCGCATCCTTTCTTTCGCTATTTCCTGAATTTCTTTGGGGCCCAACTCCACCATTTCACTCCCAACACTATCACATATCTTGCTGCGTTCGTCTCCATGTGTGAGAATTTCCTGTGGTGCCGACCGCACTGGGGTCTTTTCAAGCACATCTTTACCATCCGATCCCAAACTGTGAAAAAAGCGAACTCAAAAGATGAGAAAACCCATGTCATTCAGATGTGTGGGTGCCTGGGCATTCAGAAGAGGAAGAGGAGCTCTTTCCCTCCAATGACTCTTCCTGAGTCGGTCAGGGGCTGGCAGTCGACCTGGTTCTACTTCCAGGACCTCGTGACCCTAGGCCAGTCGACTGGGCTTCCTCCTTTCTCTTTCGACCGTGTTCAAACTCCATCTTCCTTGAAAGTGACTGCTGCGGAGAAGGCAAAGACAAGCATGCTAGTTGAGAGAGTGGTACAACTGATCAACCAAGGTGTCACTGGTATGGATCTGCTCGAGGTGTTCCTCAGTCAGCGGATCCAACCCCTCCAAGCTCGTGACCATTCCATGTGGATGTACTCTGGGGCCGGCGACACTGCTCGGGTTCATCCGGAGGAGGTGGAGGCCAAAACTATAGCCGAGTGGTTGATGGGTATCACCGGGAACAAGGACAACCCCAGGGGCGCTAGGAGAGTCGATCCTTTCAGCAGCAGCAACCCACCAGAGAAGGTCTGGTCATCGTGACTGAATTTTTGAATGTATTTTCCGGCTGACTGTTGTTTCGACTGACTTAGGACCGGTCTCTTGTTTTGCAGATCTACACGAAGATGTATTCAATGCCCAATCTTGAACAAACTCTGGAGCAAGACCAAGAGGGCGAGGACAGTGCTGAGGAGAGCGGCGAGTGGGAGTCCCCTGCTGATGATGATGAAGATGAGAGCGATGAGTCGGACGACGAGGAAGTAGCCGACTCACCTCCCGCTCCAAAAATCGATCCAAGCAGCGACATGATCCCGCGAAAAGGCGCGGCAAGGTTGTGGCGTCGAGTGCTCCATCTTACAAGCGCACTCGGTCCCCGAGTCCAGATTTGACTGAGAAGGTCACCAAGCAGCCCAAAGCTAATCCTTCGAAGGCTCGGAAGACCTTGCCTAGGATTAAGATGGATGTCCCTGTTGCTTCTGGGTAAACGCTCTTCTCATATCTTTTGTTGCGATCAATTTTTTTGTTCCGTCCGTTTTTCTTGTTCTGACCGAGTGGACGATGAATTTGTGTAGCCCGACCTCAGTTGCGACCGACATGGATATCGACAAGACTCCAGCTGACGAGGAAGCTGACAACGCCGTCACCTCCAAAGCGAGTAAGCCAGGTTGATTCGAATTCGTCTGGTCGACTGAATGATTTGTCAGTTATCTTTATGGCTTTCTCTGTTCTTTGCAGATCCACGAGATGTTGTTGTGCTTCCGGTTGACGACGAAGAGGTGCCGCTGAGAGGGAGGAGGAAGAAGGACAGGAGCTGGCGGAAGGCGCTGAGGTCAAAGTTCCTCGATCGTGGCGCTCGAACGGTGGTCGGCGCTTCGATGATCCGGCTCGAACCAACGTCACCTTCGCTGTTCCGCTATCGACTGACTGCCCCTGAGGATCAGCTGCTCAGACTTCTGTTGTGCCGATATAACTCTCTGCTTCAGATCCGGCGGTTGCTTCGACTACTCTGCCTCCATCACTTTTCACTGCATATCAAACTCCAGACGATCCGCCAGCTGCAGCCAAGGAAGCTCTTCTTTAGTTGAATCTTGTGATGGGACAGATGAAAATGGTGCATGAGGCTAGTCAGGTAGCCTTCAACGTCGGAGCTGCTCTGCAAGCCAATGTCCAGGTTAGTTGACTTTCCGATCGACCGTATTTCTTGTCTGATCACCCACTGGGGTGTGGCTGTTTTGATGTTGTATGTCTCTTTGTGTCGATTCGAATTGAGCTGGGCAAACCACGCCGAGCGGAATCGAAACCAGTGGGGGCACGCTGAGTGCACCCACTGGGTGTAGTCCCTGAGACCATAGGTGACTGCGGGCAGTCGACTGTGGTCTAAGAATGGGAACCTCTCTTTTTTTTGGCACTCGAGTGGGGCAGACCATGCCGAGTGGAATCGAAACCAGTGGGGGCACGCTAAGTGCACCCACTGGGTGTAGTCCCCGAGACTGCCATTGGATGTTTGATTCAGTGGTAGTCTTAGAGTAGCTAGCATTGTGGTGTCTTTTTATCTCTGTCGACTGATATGGCTTGTGACTATAGAAATCTTGTGATCTTGGGGCTCAGCTCTCTGTAATGAACAAGCAGCAAATCAGCCTCAACCTTGATCTAGAGTTGTCCAAGAAGAATCTGCAGAGCGCTCATGATGAAGTAGCTGCCATGGGAGGTAATCAATCGCCGACTGTTTATCCCACTGCTGGCACTTTTTCTTTCCATTTTTTTGAACCGAGTGACTCCACTCGAGCAAATGTATGTAGTGAAAACCGCCAACTCCAAGCCCGTCTGAAGAATGTTATTTCTTTAGAGAAAATGAAGCAGGCTTTGGAGCAGAAGGACCTGGACCTAGCTGCAGCTCAGAAGGAGGCACGCGAGAAGACAGCGCTTGCTAACAAGAAGCTTGCTTCAGTCGGCAAGTTAGAAGAGGAAAACTCCAAACTGAAGACTGTTGTTTCTGACGCCAACCAAGAGGTCGAGAGACTGAAGAAGGACAAGGAGAAACCGATCGACGAACTTGGAAGTCTCAAAATTAAGAACGGCGAGCTAGAGTCTTATCTGAGCCAACTTGCTGCGAAGCTGGTCTTGAAACTTGAAGGTACCGATTAATCTGTCTTTTTCTGTCCACTGACAATTCTAATTGTGCTGTCGACTCATCATCCACTCGACTGTGCAGAATTTTGCCAAGACTTTGAACCGGAAACTGGGCGGGTCGAGACGGGTCTTGACCCCATCAACTGTCCAGTCAAGGATGATGTTGCAATGAACGTGATGCGGTTGGAGTCTCGTATGGACGGCTCAATTGCTTATCTGGCCCGTCTTGAAGCTGCAATGACCCGGGTTGATGCAGAACTTTGGCCTCAGGCGGAACTGTCTCAAGATCTCGAGTCGCTGATAGCTCGACTGAATCAAATCCCCGAGCATGTGCAAGAATGGAAAAAGTCCTCTACTCGTTGTGGTGCCGACGTCGCTCTGTCTCTGGTCCGAGTGCACTGCAAGGATGCCAAAGAAGACAAGTTGGCGGAGCTCAAGGTTGCTAACACGAAGAAGCATACTTTCTAGTCTTTCATGGACACCTTCCTTGCCGCCGCCACTCGTATTGTAGACAACATTGACCTCGACAGTTTCTGTGACCTAGCCAGTCCCTCTCTTGATGCGTGATCGAGAAAACATTAAGCTTCACTTTTATTTACCTCGGGATGCCGAGTGATTGTGTAACCGTTAAACTTCTTCGGGCTTGATGCTCGAATACTTTTGATCTGCCGTCCGCAGCCTTAGGATTTATCCGAACTTGGTTTATTTCCGAATATGCTTATGTTTGCCTTCGAGTGGAAATTGTTCTTCACTCGGAATAATCTTTGTGTTTAAGATGCAGCTCTGAGGTAGTTATTTCAATCGACCTGCGCTTCATCGTCCTTGCAGGTAGGGATGGAGCGAATGTTGTACTTGTGGCGTAGCTCCGAAGGAGAAGATTGCAGTCGACCTGCACCTCATCGTCCTTGCAGATAGGGGTGGAGCGGACGTTGTACTTGTGGCGTAGCTCCAAAGGAGAAGGTTGCATTCGACCTGCACCTTGTCGTCCTTGTGGATTGGGATGGAGCAAACGTTGTATTTGTGACGTAGCTCCGAAGGAGAAGGTTGCAGTCAACCTGCACCTCGTCGTCCTTGCAGATAGGGATGGAGCGGACGTTGTACTTGTGGCGTAGCTCCGAAGGAGAAGGTTGCAGTCGACCTGCAGCTCGTCGTCCTTGTGGATAGGGACGGCTTCCATACTTAGGCGAGTTCTGGACTGCGGCTAAGCCTCCGAGTTGGAGGGTTTCTCCCCACTCGGTAGGATTTCTCATACTTAGGCGAGTAATTGACTGCAGCTAAGCCCCCGAGTGGGAGGGTTGCTCTCCACTCGGTAGGATTTTTCATACTTAGGCGAGTACTTGATCTGCAGCTAAGCCCCGAGTGGGAGGTTGCTCTCCACTCGGTAGGATTTTTCATACTTAGGCGAGTACTTGACTGCAGCTAAGCCCCCGAGTGGGAGGGTTGCTCTCCACTCGGTAGGATTTTTCATACTTAGGCGAGTACTTGACTGCAGCTAAGCCCCCGAGTGGGAGGGTTTCTCTCCACTTGGTAGGATTTTTCAAACTTAGGCGAGTACTTGACTGCAGCTAAGCCCCAGTGGGAGGTTGCTCTCCACTCGGTGGGATTTTTCAAACTTAGGTGAGTACTTGATTGCAGCTAAGCCCCGAGTGGGAGGTTGCTCTCCACTCGGTGGGATTTTTCATACTTAGGCGAGTACTTGATGTAGCTAAGCCCCAGTGGGAGGTTGCTCTCCACTCGGTAGGATTTTTCAAACTTAGGCGAGTACTTGACTGCAGCTAAGCCCCCGAGTGGGAGGGTTGCTCTCCACTCGGTATAATTTTTAAACTTAGGCGAGTACTTGACTATAGCTAAGCCCCCGAGTGGGAGGATTGCTCTCCACTCGGTAGGATTTTTCAAACTTAGGCGAGTACTTGACTGCAGCTAAGCCCCCGAGTGGGAGGGTTGCTCTCCACTCGGTAGGATTTTTCAAACTTAGGCGAGTACTTGACTGCAGCTAAGCCCCCCGAGTGGGAGGGTTGCTCTCCACTCGGTAGGATTTTTCAAACTTAGGCCAGTACTTGACTGCAGCTAAGCCCCCAAGTGGGAGGGTTGCTCTCCACTCGGTAGGATTTTTTGAACTTAGGCGAAACGGATTCGCAGCTAAGCCTCCGAGTGAGAGGCTTGCTCACCACTCGGTAGGATTTTTCAGACTTGGGCGAAACAGATTCGCAGCGAAGTCACCCACTGGGGGATTTCAAACGGAAACAAAAGCAACAACAATCGTTCAGGAAGATTATAAAGATCTTGTCTTTGATAAATAAACTACAAAGGTGCTTCTTATTTCATCTCATCCGAGTGAGTACTTAAGTATAAAAGGGGTGGAGCAGCTCCACATTCCAAGCTCGTGGCTCGTCTTTCTGATGTTCGACATTGTAAAGATGGTATGCTCCATTGTGGAGAACTCTAGTGATAATGAAGGGACCTTCCCAAGCAGGGGCAAGCTTGTGTGGTTTCTGTTGATCCACTCGAAGAACCAAGTCTCCCTCTTGAAAAGCTCGACCCTTCACGTTTCTGGCGTGGAATCGACGCAAATCTTGCTGATAAATGGTCGACCTGATCAACGCCATCTCTCTTTCCTCTTCTAAGAGATCGACTGAATCCTGCCAGGCCTGTTCTGCTTCTTCTTCAGAGAAGAGTTCGACTTGGGGTGTGTTGTGGAGCAAGTCACTTGGCAGAACAGCTTCGGCTCCATAGACCAAAAAGAAAGGGGTTCGTCCGGTCGATCGATTGGGAGTTGTCCTCAAACCCTAAAGAACTGATGGAAGTTCATCGACCCAGGCGCCTGCTGCGTGTTTGAGATCAGGCATCAGTCGGGGTTTCAGTCCTTTGAGGATTAGACCATTCGCCCTTTCTGCTTGACCATTCGACTGTGGGTGGCGATCAAGCATAGTCGACTCGTGTGCCTTGAGAAGCGTAGAACGCTCTAAACTCATCAGAATCAAAGTTCGATCCGTTGTCGGTGATGATGCTGTGTGGAACTCCATATCTGAATGTCAATTCTCTGATGAAGCTGACAGCAGTGCTGGCTTCGAGATTCTTGATAGGTTTAGCTTCGATCCATTTGGTAAACTTGTCGACTGCTACAAGCACATGAGTAAATCCGCTCCTACCAGTCCTCAGCGGCCCAACCATGTCCAACCCCCAAACAGCAAAGGGACAGACGAGGGGAATGGTCTTCAGGGCTGATGCAGGCTTGTGAGACATATCAGAGTAGAACTGGCAACCTTCACATCTGTCGACTATATCTTTCGCCATTTCATTTGCTCGGGGCCAATAAAATCCGGCTCGGTATGCTTTAGCCACAATGTCCCGAGAGGACGCATGGTGACCGCAGGTTCCCGAGTGGATGTCGTTGAGGATCATTCGACCTTCTTCTGGTGTTATGCATTTCTGACTGACACCAGTCACACTTTCTTTGAATAATTGTCCCTTTATCACCGTAAAGGCCTTGGATCGACGGACGATCTGTCGAGCCTCTTCTTCATCCTCTGGGAGTTCCTTCCTAAGGATGTACGCGATGTAAGGTACTGTCCAGTCGGGAGTGATGACCAGAAGTTCCATGATTAGGCCGACCACGGCTGGAACCTCGACTTCAGTCGGATCTGTCGCGCTCTTAGGTTGCGGGGGCTCTTCTGTAAAAGGATCTTCTTGAACTGATGGTGTGTGAATGTGTTCCAGAAACACATTGCTGGGAATGGCTTATCTCTTGGAGCCTATCTTCGCCAAATCATCGGCTGCTTGATTTTTCAGTCGGGGTATATGATGGAGCTCTAACCCCTCAAACTTCTTTTCCAACTTTCTCACCGCATTGCAGTAGCCAGTCATGGCTGGGCTTCTGACATCCCACTCTTTCATCACTTGATTAACCACCAAATCTGAGTCGCCATGGACCATGAGGTGACGGATGCCGAGTGAAATGGCCATGCGCAACCCATATAAGAGTGCTTCATATTCTGTTTTGTTATTGGAGGAATCAAAGTGAATCTGGAGTACATATCTGAGCTTGTCTCCTCGGGGGGATACTAATACCACCCCGGCACCCGAACCATTCAGCATCTTGGAACCGTCAAAGAACATGGTCCAGTGCTCCGAGTGAACTTGAGTCGGTAGTTGCTGTTCGATCCACTTGGCGAGGAAATCAGCTATTGCTTGGGACTTGATAGCTTTCTTTGCCTCAAACTGAATATCTAAGGGAAGGAGTTCAATCGCCCATTTTGCCACTCGACCGCTTGCATCTCTGCAGCGAGAATCTCGATAATGGGCGTTCTTGACGCATCGTAACAGAGTGGTCAGAGAAATAGTGTGCAACCTTCTTCGTGGTCATATAAATCCCATAAACAACCTTCTGATAGTGCAGATATCTCTGTTTCGACAGAGTCAGAAGTTCAGAAACATAATAAACCAGGCGCTGAACTTTATAGGCTTCTCCCTCTTCTTCTCGCTCGACCGTATGACTTGTCCAGTGGCTGCTATATAAAGTAGTAAAGGCTCTTTGCTGATTGGGGCAGCAAGCACCGGCTGGGTGGAAAGCAGGGCTTTTAGCTCTGCAAACGCTGCATCAGCTTCGGGAGTCCACTCGAACTTATCTGACTTCTTCATCAGTCGGTAGAGAGGTAGTGCCTTCTCACCGAGTCTGGAAATGAATCGACTTAGGGTGGCCAAACAACCAGTAAGCTTCTAGACATCATGCACACGCACTGGGCTTTTCATTCGGAGTATGGCACCAACTTTCTCGGGGTTAGCATCGATCCCTCGTTCAGAAACGAGAAAACCGAGTAACTTTCCTCCTGGAACTCCGAACGTGCACTTTGATGGATTAAGCTTGATATCGTACCTTCTGAGGTTAGCAAAGGTTTCAGCAAGGTCAGTCAGTAGGTCGGAACCTTTGCGTGACTTGACCACAATATCATCCATGTACGCTTCCACATTCCGACCGAGTGAGTAAACACTTCTGAATCATCCGCATGAATGTGGCTCCAGCGTTCTTCAGACCGAATGGCATAGTGACATAACAGAAGCACCCGAATGGGGTGATGAAAGCTGTTTTAATTTCATCGGGTCAAACAGACGGATCTGATGATACCCGGAATAGGCGTCCAAAAAGGACAAACGCTCACATCCCGCAGTCGAATCGACTATCTGATCGATGCGAGGGAGAGGAAAGTGATCCTTCGGGCATGCCCGATTGATATGCTTCAAGTCGATGCACATGCGAAGTGAATTGACCTTCTTAGGGACCATGACAACGTTAGCTAACCACTCGGAGTGGTAAATCTCTCAAATAAACTCAGCTGCCAGGAGCTGAGCCACTTCTTCACCGATTGCTTTTCTCTTCTGTACGACGGACCGTCAAAGATGTTCCTTGACCGGTTTTATCTTTGGGTCGACTCGCAAACGATGCTCAGCCAGTTCCCTGGGAACACCCGGCATGTCAGAAGGTTTCCATGCAAAGATGTCCCAGTTCTCACGGAGGAACTGGATGAGCGCTTCTTCCTATTTGGAGTCGAGAGTTGTTGAAATGTGAGTCGGAGCAGCGTTGGGATCAGTCAGGTGGATATGAACCGGTTTCGTTTCACCGGACGACTGAAATGCTGAATCCGTTGTAGGCTTCTTAGCTCGCAGCAAATCACTCGGATCTGCATTTTTCTGATACTCCTGCAATTCCACTACTGCCGTCTGCGCATCAACGATCTTTGAGCCCTTCTGGAAGCACTCTTCTGCCATCTTTCACGCATAAGCCAGTGATAGTGATTAATCCCTTGGGACCAGGCATTTTCAATTTGAGGTACACATAGCAAGTTCGAGCCATAAAACGCGCATAAGCCGGCCTGCCTAGAATGGTGTGATAAGCACTCTGGAAATCCACCACTTCAAATGTCAACTTTTCTTTGCGGTAATTCTTGTAATCATCGAAAACCACGTCAAGAGCAATCTGGCCGAGTGATTCAGCCTTCTTGCTCGAATGACTCCATGGAAACTCATCTGCTTTCACCGAGTCCGCACATCGAATGCCCACCCTTTCAATGTTTACGCATACGTAATGTTGAATACATCGCCACCATCCATCGAACTTTAGTCGACGAGTGCCTTCGACAACCGGATCGACCACCAAAGCTTGCCTCCCGGGGTGGCTATGTGTGTCGGGTGATCGGTGGGTCGAATGTGATGGCGATCCGAGACCATTTCAAATGATCAGGGCGTCGTGGCGACCATATTCACTTCTCTGTTGATCACTTTCAGTCACCTCTTACTCTCAACATCAGAAAAAATCATCAGAGTGGAATTGACGTGAGGGTAACCATCATCACTCTCTTCCTTGTCCTCAACCTTGTCTGACTCTTTCTCCTTGTCTTTGGGCTGTTTATCTCGGAACTGCTGGATCAGGAGCCGACACTGCCGAGTGGTATGCTTCGGGTAAATGATTTTACCCTCTTCATCTTTATTTGTGTGGATGTGGCATGGCAAATCTAGCACATCATTTCCATCTTGATCTTTTATCTTCTTAGGGTTCCATGGCCCATTGGGCTTCCCTTTGGGTTTTCCTTGAGTCACGGCTAAGGTTTCCCTAGGAGCATCTGGCTCGGCTTTGCGCTCCTGCTTCCGACTGGAGTTTCCTCCTCCGGTTTCGTGGGCGACTGATTTGTGCTTGCCACTCCGGAGCCGATCCTCTTCTTCACCATTAGCATACTTGGTGGCAATCTCCATCATTCGACTCAGAGACATGTCTCCGGTCCGACCGATCTTCAAGTTCAACTCTCGATATTTTATGCCTTCCTTGAAGGCACAAACTGCTTGGTGATCGACACGTTCTCTCTTGTGTGATGCGGTGTGATTCATCTCTGGATATAATCCTCAAAGTTTCATTTGTCTTCGCACACAAGATTGCAGTTCATCAACCCCTGCTGGTCATTTGCATGTCCTTCAAACATTACGACAAACACTGGGCAAGATTTTCCCAAGTGTAAATGCTGCTGGGTGCTAATTGATTCAGCCATGCTCTGGCCGAACCTTCTAACATCAGAGGCAGTTGTTTCATGGCCACTTCATCATTGCCGCCGCCAATCTGAATAGCCACTCGGTAATCCTCAAGCCAAGTGTCCGGCTTGGACTCGCCAGTGAACTTACTGACTCCAGTCGCCAACCTGAAGTTGGGAGGAATCACTGCGGCCCTGATGGCTCTGCTGAAGCACTCTGGACCTGAGGCACGCACTCTGCTGCTGGTGGGTACATCACTGTCATGACCTTCTCGGTGAGCTCTGTTCCTGTCGACCAAACCTTGAACGAGAATAGATCTCGCATCAAAGCCTGGCTCCCTGGGGTCGACTGGAATCCTTCGCCCAACACTATGAGGGCGTCTGTCATCCTGCTATCGAGGCACGTATGATCCACTCCTTGGGGGAGGTGTGGGCACTCGACGACGATCGTCATGATTGAGTCGGTGATCATACTGCTCACGGTTTCTGTACTGATCACGTCGGTCACCATGTCCCTCACGCCTCGGGGGCGATCTTGGGCTATGAGCCGACTGGACTGTATCTGCAACAACGGACCTTCTATGGATCCTATTCCGTGACTGTGACACAGCCGTATTCTGCTCTCCCGCTGCCCGGAGTAAAGCTCTGATCTGCATTAAACCTCTGCCGGCTTCTGACTGGGAGGGTTGAATTGACTCTGATATTCGAGCTGCAGCTGTAAGATTTTGAATCGGAGTTTGATATACCTGAGTTCTTGAACTCTTTGCCACGCACGCTTGTCGAGTACTCGCTGGAGATTTTCCAGTCGAGTGCGCTCAGCCAGATTGGCCAGGCGCGCTCCTCCAAGGCTCGAGCCTCGGGGGTTTCTCCAACGACAGGAGTGTGAAGAGCATCCATGTTCCAACGGCAAAGCTCTTCCCTCTGCTCTGAAGAGAGGGGCTCGGGGAGGTATTCCTCATGGGCATGCGACGGATCGCCTCTGCCGTCACCACCGTCGGTGCGAGGGAAGCCGGGAGTACTGTGAGGTCCATCGACCATCAGGACCTCCGCCCATTGGATCCTTCTTTGTCGCACTTTCGGATCACGGTCTCTGCGGAGCCAGTCGAACAGGCCATAGAGAGATTCATCGGGCTCGATCACCGCGACTTGGGGGGTGGCCGTTTGGCGAGCCACTGCGTGCCTCACCCATTGCTAAAGCCTTGACCGACCGGAGCGCTTGCGCCGGCGGGCGACGGGGCGGGAGGATGCCACAGGTGCCGACCGATACTGGGTCGACGGCTGCCTTAGGCGGACGCACGCGCGAAAGTGTGTTACCCCGCGGACGGGGAGTGCATCGACGTCGAGTGGAGCCTCCTGAAGCCAGGCGGAGTCATCGGCGATGAACACGAGTGCGCCGAGATGGATCTCGCGACCCTCGGCCAAACCTCCGCCTGAAACCATGATGAAGGGGATCGGAAAGATTGCAACTTCTCCAACAAGTCGCTAAGACACCTGCCCCACGGTGGGCGCCAGCTGTCGTGGTTCTGAGTCTGACAGTAGAATAGGGGGGTAGGAATGCAGAGGCAAGATCTTAGCTATGGAGGAGTTGTACACGCTAGTTTTACGAGTTTAGGCCCTTCTCGGAGGAAGTAATAGCCCTATGTCTCGGAGCCCGGAGGCGGTCGACTGGATTATACGCGTGTGAGTTACAGGGGGTGCGAACCTATTTAATAAACACATTATATAGTTATGTCATGTCATCCTGTTTACATAATCTCGTATTTTGAACTATGTCTTTCCATCTTTTTTAGTTAGCCATCATAATGTGAAATTGTGTCATGCTATCCTGTTTAGTTAGCCATCATATATGTGAAATTGTGTCATGCTATCCTGTTTGGTTAGACAACATAAATATGAATTATTTCATGCTCTCTTTATTCCCCACTATCCATTGCACTGTCTATCATACAATGTCTATACTTTCAATTACTTTTCTTGTTTATCAGCCATTTGAATTGGAGGCGTGATGGCGGTATCTAAGGGAGTAACAACACGGTCTTAAGAAAAGATAGTGCTACCGGTTGATGCAGATAGAACCACGGTTGTACTTGCCCAAGGACCAGATCCACCACATATAACCCGGACTCTCGCAGATTGTATCCCTACCCGCTTGGACAGAGAACCAGCTACACCCTTCTAACCCCAACCCGGCGGAGATAGTAACCCGATTCAGATTGACACAACACCGTCTCCACCACAGAGCACCGAAACACGAGCAGTTAGTAAGGGAACTGCAGTGCCCAAAGCATGAGGACCACCACTCCAAATCCCAACTCAACGCTTAAAGGAGAAGAAGATTTGTTCTCAGGTCAGGTTATGTAGCTATGTTTCATACTCCTTTGCTCTTGCATTACTGTATTTACTCATACCAACTATTTTCAAATTTGAAGGATGGAATTGAAACTCCAATGGCGCAACAGGTATGTTTTAAACCTGTTTCTTTAACTGGTTTGCTATTGTAACCTACTCTATGTTGATTTCAGTTTCAATTGAATAAACAGTTATGTTCTCATGTCATGCACATTACAAGTGTTGTTATTGCTCTATAGTTACCCACACTTATATTTTGTCTATTCTGCTTTGTCTTGAACAAATATTATTCTAACTGTGTCTCTATCTTGATTTGGCAACAAAAACTAGAATGATATAGACCATAAAGTGACCATGGTACATAGATATATGTTTGTTTCATGTTGTTATCCTGTCCACTTTACTCTGAACTCATTTACCAAAATGAGTTTCATATACAACATAGTAAACATGTGATGTATCTCCTTGTTTCTCTTTGAACACGGACAAAATATTGGAGAACAGATGCAGCGTTATCCAATGGTAAAGGAAGTAATGCAGATAAGGTTCAAGATAGTGAGACATCCTGTTGGTCTCCTAGAAAGTTGATAAAAACTATCTTGACGACGGTGAGGGAACCCAAAAGTCCTGTCTTGATGTAGTGTTGAAGTTCTCGGCCACTCTTCACTGGCACAAGCTCTTGAACTCGCTGCTGAATCAGTTCGTCTTCTTGAGTCTCAACTTCAAGTTGAAAGACATCGATCGAGATGTCTTTGACGACGAAGTCAAGGATGAGGAAGTCCTGCGAATTCAGATGCATATTTTACGGTGCAACAACAAGTACTGGAGGATTTAAGCGTAAACAAGAGAAAGTTAATAAGCTTGCTAAGCATCTTGCCAAAGATTATGGGTACCCAAGATATTGTTTCTTGAGATCTTACGAAGTGGTTTCAGTTCTGGATTTGTTTTGTTGCGGCGTTTATTTGCGCTGGTCGCCAACTTTGACAACCGGTGTATATGATATGCTACTTTGTTCCCTATATTTGCACCGGTGGCGAACTTTGATGCCCAATGGATGTAATATAATGTAACACCGTGATAGCCTAGCATAACTTGCTTGCTTATTTGTTTCCTTGTTGTCTTGTTTATTTGTTTGCTTGTAGTCAGTGCAGTTCTTTTTAAAACTAGGCCACAATAACCATGGGCTAATATTTACTGTAGTGACACTGGGCCTCCTACGGGCCATAGAAACAGTGGGCCTTCTATGGGCCGTAGAAACAGTAGGCCTTCTACGGGCCGTAGAAACAATGGGCCTTCTACGGGCCGTATCATCAATGGGCCTTATACGGTCCATATGACCATAACGGGCCATCGTTAATAGGATGTATTTGATGACGCTATGAAAACGGACCAACGTATTAACGGACCACAAGCAGGCGATGTAACCACGGGCTGAATTTGGCCCTGGCGAGAATTACGATAATGGGCGTAAGTAAGCGAATCTTTGAAATGAGCCCAAGAATAAATAGGCTCGAGAAGGCGAAAGATAACATTGCTAGAAACGCCCAATGCAATAACGGGCCCTTAATGGGTGTAAAGTGATATCTTTGTTCATTATGGGCCGGTTTCACCACGGGCCGTTAATGGGTGTAAAGTGATACCTTTGTTCATTGCGGGCGGTTTCACCACGGGCGTTAATAGGCCAAGAGTTACATAGGGCCTCATATGGGCGAAAGACGTCATGGGCCATACATGGGCGGAAGTGAAAACGGGCTGGAATCATCTTGGGCCTAATTCGGATAGGGCGTAACGGGCCTTGGGTTAGCGGGTTGTAAATGGGCTATATCACGAACAGTACATTAACGAGCTTTCCATGGGCGCCCGCCACCTTTAACCAAGTCAAGCGGGCGGCCTTTTCACGGAATGGGCCTCTGTTGGGTCGTGCCGCGTCGACGTATCATAGGCGTATACATCCCAATGAGTGGATGACATCTGTCCCAGCGGTGAGCCGACACGTGTTTCCTCCAGCCAATGATGATTTTACACGGGGAAAATCCCCATTGGTCGGGGCTGTTAACGGGTTATCGGATCCAAAACCCGACCCGATAGATTAACGGCGTTCCGTTACGGTGGATGCCACGTGTCGGTCACCCTTGACGAAAGCACTTCTGTGACGCGCTATTTATCGTCATGGAAGTGGACACTTCCGTGATGATATTTTTGGTAATGTCATGGAATACTTCTACGACAGCACATGTATGACTATCTTGATTCTGCCATAAATTTGTCATTGATGTACATGCATGACAAAAAACGCGACCTCTTGTGACAAACACGTATCATCACGGAAGTGTATTTTTTTGTAGTGC
Organism: Aegilops longissima; assembly: GCA_021605205.1. Classification (NCBI taxonomy): domain Eukaryota; kingdom Viridiplantae; phylum Streptophyta; class Magnoliopsida; order Poales; family Poaceae; genus Aegilops; species Aegilops longissima. The sequence goes on along the minus strand of CM038677.1, from coordinate 658,621,151 downwards.
AAGGCGAACTCCGGCGCACAAGGCCAGCTTGTCTTTGGCGGCCAAAACTTCCGTCTTGGCCGGACAAGCCTCACCGGAGGCCCTCTCTTCTACCAGCCTGCGTGTGCACGTGGCGAGCTTGTGGTGGAGATCGGCGCCATGCCGATCATTTTCTATCAAGGTGAGCACTGAAATTTATCCCATCTCCTCCTTCTCTATGCATCTCCCTTGATGGCGGTGAGCGGAGTTGCCACCGGACGGCGGGAGTTGAGGCGGGCCTCGGTTCCATCTCATCTCATTGAAGGCGATGGCGCGCCCTCCGGCGTACCCACCGCTCACGAGCGATGGCGTGCGGGGCTGGCGCCAAGACGGTGCACTCTTCACCGGTGGCGACAACTCCGCTGCTCACGGCGATGATGTGTCGGGGCTGGGCACGACGGTGCACTCTTCACCGGTGGCGATGTAGGACCTTGAAGTATGTCTAGAGGGGTGATTAGACTACTTGACCAATGAAAACCTAACCTTTTCCCAATTTTAGACTTTGGCAGATTTTAGCTATTTTGAACAAGTCAAGCAATCTTCACACAATTCAAGCAAGCATGCAAAGAGTAAATTGGCAGCGGAAAATAAAGCATGCAACTTGCAAGAATGTAAAGGGAAGGGTTTGGAGGATTCAAACGCAATTGGAGACATGGATGTTTTTGTCGTGGTTCCGATAGGTGGTGCTATCGTACATCCACGTTGATGGAGACTTCAACCCACGAGGGTAGCAGTTCTTGTGAGTCCACGGAGGCTCCACCCACGAAGGGTCCACGAAGAAGCAACCTTGTCTATCCCACCATGGCCGTTGCCCACGAAGGACTTGCCTCACTAGCGGTAGATCTTCACGAAGTAGGCGATCTCCTTTCCCTTACAAACTCCTTGGTTCAACTCCACAATCTTGTCGGAGGCTCCCAACCGACACCTAGCCAATCTAGGAGACACCACTCTCAAGAAGTAACAAATGGTGCATTGATGATGAACTCCTTGCTCTTGTGCTTCAAATGATAGTCTCCTCAACACTCAACTCTCTCTCATAGGATTTGGATCTGGTGGAAAGAAGATTTGAGTGGAAAGCAACTTGGGGAAGGCTAGAGATCAAGATTCATATGGTTGGAATGGAATATCTTGGCCTCAACACATGAGTAGGTGGTTTTCTCTCAGAACTGGTAAGTTCGAAGTGTAGGTTTGTTCTGATGGCTCTCTTCACGAATGAAGAGGAGGTGGAGGGGTATATATAGCCTCCACACAAAATCTAACCGTTACACACAATTTACCAAACTCGGTGGGACCGAATCACCAAACTCGGTCGGACTGATTTAGTAAACCTAGTGACCTTTAGGATTTTCGGTGGGACTGACATGCATCTCGGTAGGACCGATATGGTTAGGGTTAGGGCATAACCTAATCTCGGTGAGACCGATTACACAAACTCGGTGAGACCGATTTTGGTAATTAGCTAACCGAGGTTGGTCGGAGTAAACTTCGGTGGGACCGATTTGCTCTTTCGGTGAGACCGAAAAGTTACAAAAGGAAACCGAGAGTTTACATTGTAATATCGGTGGGACCGATTCGCTCACTTCGATTAGACGAAATGTTACGAAGGAAATAGAGATTACAATCCCATCTCGGTGAGACCGAGATCCCTATCGGTGAAACCGATTTGCCTAGGGTTTGTGGCAGTGGCTATGACATTTGAACTCGGTGGCGCCGGATAGAAAGAATCGGTAGGGCCGAGTTTGACTTTGGGTTTAGGTCATATGTGGATGTGAGAAAGTAGTGGAGGTTTTGGAGCATATCACTAAGCACATGGAGCAAGACGCTCATTAAGCAACACCTCATCCCTTCTTGATAGTATTGGCTTTTCCTATAGACTCAATGTGATCTTGGATCACTAAAATGTAAAATGTAGAGTCTTGAGCTTTTGAGCTTGAGCCAATCCTTTGTCCTTAATATTTTGAGGGATCCACTTTCATCATCCATGCCATGCCATTCATTGAGCTTTCCTGAAATATTAATCTTGGAATAGTATTAGCTCAATGAGCTATATGTTGTTATGAATTACCAAAACCACCTAGGGATAGTTGCACTTTCAGGCGACAACTCTTGTCACTCACGACGACGTGCCTGGGCTGTGCGCCCTCGGTGCAGTCTCCACCGGCGATGACGATCCGGGACCGCCGTGTGCGCGCCGCCTCCGGCATGCCCGCCGCTCGCGACGATGAGATCCCGGGGTTGTGCGCCCTCGGTGCACTCTCCACCGGCGACGACGAGCCGGGACCGCCATGTGTGCGCGGCCTTCGGCCTGCCTGCCGCTCAGCACGACGACGTGCCGAGGTTGTGTACCCTCGGTGCACTCTCCACCGGTGACGACAAGCCGGGACTGCCGTGTGTGCGCGGCCTACGGCGTGCCTGCCGCTCGCGATGACGAAGTACCGGGCCGTCGATCATGCACGGTTCGTGCCGCACCCTCCGCTGTCCAGTCCGCTGGGAACACCATCGTGCCGGTCCTCGGCGGCACGCATCGTTCTACCTACAACATCGGTGGCGCATGGGCAAGGCTTCGCCACATCGCGAGGCCTTACTCGACCCCGTCTCACCGGTCCATGGAGGCGCCATGGGCTGGTCGGGACTCGTCGACACGCATCGTTCGACTCGGTGCCATCTAGTGCGCCACCCCTTCTACCTACACCATTGGCGGCACCTGGGCGAGGCTCCGCCGCATCGCGAGGTCTCCTTCGGTGCAAGGTGGCGACTTCCTCTGCCATCGGCGGCGGTGTATGCGGTCATTGACGAATGTGTGAACTCCATGTGCCACATGTCCATCCATTCCTTCTTCTCCTTTCGACATCTACTCCCGCGGGGCATACCCCTCGCACTTTCGGCGAAGCTACAAAGCCATCGACGATGTCCGAGCCAAGCCCAACCATGCATGCTACTTCAATAACCACATCGACGCCGCTCAAGGCCGACGAGGCAAGACGGCATAGGCGGGCGTGGCCGGAGCAAAGGCCACATTTTCGACGGCGCATGTACCACTCCGTACACGGACTCTGCCGCTGCTACACACAAACCACCACCATGCATGAGGAAAGTGAAGCGAAGACCGAAGACGACGACTGCGCAGCTTAATCGGAGGTGTCCCGCAGTACTATCCACGGGAGTAATTAACCGAGGGCTTTCTGAGGGCCCCGGGAACCAGGAGACCATGATCGCTTGATCAGTTTGGCCGCGCCAGCAGGCCTCCACTTTATTTTTTCGTCTTATCGTATTTGTGTACTTTGTACAATGGCACGCCTACAACACTTTGTACCCTGGGTCAAGGGAGACGCTTATACGCAATCTCTATCTTTTGCATGAGCGATGTCTGTTCCTTTTCGTGTCAAACACCTTGAGCCCAGTGTGTTTTTGAGTTTCGCAGAAAAGGAATACCAAAGGAGTCCAAACGGAATAAAACTTTCGCGATGATTTTTCTTGGACCAGAAGACATCCAGAGGACTTGGAGTGCAAGTCAGGGAATCCACGACGCAGCCACAAAGATGGAGGGCGCGCCCAGGGGGTAGGGCATGCCCCCACCCTTGTGGGCCCCTCGTGACTCCACAGACCTTGTTTCTTCGCCTATATAATCTCATATATCCCAAAACCAACAGAGAGAGCCACGAAAACACTTTTCCATCGCTGCAACCTTCTGTACGCGTGAGATCTCATCTAGGGGCCTTTTCTGGCGTCTCGCCGGAGTGGGATTCGATCATGGAGGGCTTCTACATCAACACCATTGCCCTTCCGATGAAGCGTGAGTAGTTTACCACAGACCTACGGGTCCATAGCTAGTAGCTAGATGGCTTATTCTCTCTCTTTGATTCTCAATGCCATGTTCTCCTCGATGTTCTTGGAGATCTATTTGATGTAATACATTTTGCGGTGTGTTTGATGAGATTCGATGAATTGTGGATTTATGATCAGCTTATCTATGAATATTATTTGAATCTTCTCTTAATTCTTATATGCATGATTTGATATCTTTGCAAGTCTCTTCGAACTATCGATTTGGTTTGGCCAACTAGATTGGTTTTTCTTGCAACGGAGAAGTGCTTAGCTTTGGGTTCAATCTTGCAGTGTCCTTTCCCAGTGACAGTAGGGGAAGCAAGGCACGTATTGTATTGTTGCCATCGAGGATAAAAAGATGGGGTTTTCATCATATTGCTTGAGTTAATTCCTCTACATCATGTCATCTTACTTAATGTGTTACTCCGTTCTTTATGAACTTAATACTCTAGATGCATGCTAGATAGCGGTCGATGTGTGGAGTCATAGTAGTAGATGTAGAATCATTTCGGTCTACTTGACACGGACGTGATGCCTATATTCATGATCATTGCTTTAGATATTGTCATAACTTTGCACTTTTCTATCAATTGCTTGGCAGTATTTGTTCACCCACCATAATATTTTCTATCTTGAGAGAAGCCTCTAGTGAAACCTATGGCCCCGGGTCTATTTTCCATCATATAAGTTTCTATTTTCCATCATATAAGTTTCCGGTCTACAATTTTAGTTTCCGATTTACTCTTTTTGCAATCTTTTACTTTTCGATCTATAAACCCAAAATAACAAAAATATTTACTTTACCGTTTATCTATCTCTATTAGATCTCACTTTTGCAAGTAACCGTGAAGGGATTGACAACCCCTTTATCGTGTTGGGTGCAAGTTGTTTGATTGTTTGTGCAGTTATTTGATGACTTATCGTTGTCTCCTCTGGATTGATACCTTGGTTCTCAAATTGAGGGAAATACTTACTCTAATTTGCTGCATCACCCTTTCCTCTTCAAGGTAAAAGCCAGCGCAAGCTCAAGAAGTAGCAGGAAGAATTTCTGGCGCCGTTGTCGGGAGATCTCGACAAGTCAAGACAGACCAAGTACCCATCATAAACTCTCATCTCTTGCATTACATTATTAGCCATTAGCCTCTTGTTTTCCTCTCCCCACTTCGAAATGATTTTTGAAAGATCTTCACCCTCTTGTGTTCATCCTTCTATTGCTATGGCCGACTCTAAAAGGGATAAGGGTTTTCTCCCGCGTTTTAATGCTTTGGATAGCCCCTCTGTCCTCTCTAAGCTCATAAATAATGATGCTGCGGAAAGGCTTACCGGGGTTGTTAAAGAAACTTTAACAATTTTGATGAAGATGATCCCGGACTTTCTTGTTATTTTCTTGATGAATCTTTGAAAGATGCTTGGGATAGGCTGTTGAAGATTCGAGCTGGCTATGTGCCCCAATATCAGATTGAGATATACTTGAAAAGCTTTTATGTTGGTTTATCTCCTTCTTTTAAGCAAGTTTTGGATTCTATATTTGAAAATGGTTTTCTTGGAGGGGATGCCATTGATACTTATGAGAAGATGAAAGCCATATTTGGGCACCCCAAGGGAGAAAATGTTGAATCAGGTGCTCTTATGTGCTTTTATCAAAATGAAATAATCAAAGAGATGAAGGCTAGTTTAGATGCAAATTTTCGTAACGTGCTTAATCTTTCTTCTACTGTTAATGGCCATGTCCTTTCACAAAATAGAAAGATAAATGCCATGGATAAGAAATTTTCTCTTTCCTTCCAAAAGAGGGAAGACGGTGATACTTAGATCTATTTGTGTTTTATGCCTAGCTAAGGCGTTAAACAATAGCGCTTGTTGGGAGGCAACCCAATTTTATTTTTGTTTTTGCTTTTTAGCTTCTGTTTTGTATTATATAACTCATCTAGCCTCTGGTTAGATGTAGGTTTGTGTTTTAATTAGTGTTTGTGCCAAGTAAGACCTTTGGGATAGCTTACGGTGATAGTTGATTTGATCTTGCTGAAAAACAGAAACTTTTATGCTCAGGAAAACAATTCTCATTTTTAACAGGAGCTTGATAAAATATTGATTATTTTTTTCAGAAGTCCTATTTTTTCTGAATTTTTGGAGTTCTGAAGTATTGAAATATCCAGATTACTACTGACTGTTACATTTTTGACAGATTCTGTTTTCTATGTGTTGTTTGCTTATTTTGATGAATCTATGGCTAGTATCGGGGTATGAACCATGGAAAAGTTGGAATACAATAGATATTACACCAATGTAAATAAAGAATGAGTTCACAACAGTACCAAAAGTGGTGATTTACTTTCTTATACTAACGGAGCTTATGAGATTTTCTGTTGAGTTTTGTGTTGTGAAGTTTTCATGTTTTGGGTAAGAATTTGATGGACTATGGAATAAGGAGTGGCAAGAGCCTAAGCTTGGGGATGCCCAAGTCACCCCAAGGTAATATTCAAGGACAACCAAGAGCCTAAGCTTAGGGATGCCCCGGAAGGCATCCCCTCTTTCGTCTTTGTGTATCGGTAACTTTACTTGAGGCTATATTTTTATTCACCACATGATATGTGTTTTGCTTGGAGCGTCTTGTATGATTTGAGTCTTTGATTTTTAGTTTGCCACAATCATCCTTGTTGTACACACCTTTTGAGAGATACACGTATGAATCGTGTTTATTAGAATACTCTATGTGCTTCACTTATATCTTTTGAGCTAGGCAATATTGCTCTAGTGCTTCGCTTATATCTTTTTAGAGAACTGCGGTGGTTTTATTTTATAGAAATTGGTGAACTCTCGTGCTTCACTTATATTATTTTGAGAGTGTCTAAACAGCATGGTAATTTGCTTTGGTTATAAATTTAGTCCTAATATGACAGGCATCCAAGAGGGATATAATAAAAACTTTCATATAAAGTGCATTGAATACTATGAGAAGTTTGATTCCTTATGATTGTTTTGAGATATGAAGATGGTGATATTAGAGTCATTCTAGTAAGTAATTGTTAATTTGAGAAATACTTGTGTTAAAGTTTGTGATTCCCGTAGCATGCACGTATGGTGAATCGTTATGTGATGAAGTCAGAGCATGATTTATTTATTGATTGTCTTCCTTATGAGTGGAGGTCGAGGGCGAGAGATGGTCTTTTCCTACCAATATATCCCCTAGGAGCATGCACATAGTACTTTGTTTTGATAACTAATAGATTTTTGCAATAAGTATATGAGTTCTCTATGACTAATGTTGAGTCCATGGATTATCGCAGATACTTTGTTTTGATAATGATAGATTTTTGCAATAAGTATATGAGTTCTCTATGACTAATGTTGAGTCCGTCGATTATCGCACTCTCACCTTCCACCATTGATAGCCTCTCTAGTGCCACACAACTTTCCCCGGTACCATAAACCCACCATATACCTTCCTCAAAACAGCCACCATACCTACCTATTATGGCATTTCCATAGCCATTCTGAGATATATTGCCATGCAACCTTCCACCGTTCCATGTATTATGACACGTTTCATCATTGTCATATTGCTTTGCATGATCATGTAGTTGACATCATATTTTTGGCAAATCCACCTTTAATAAATCTTTCATACATGTCACTCTTGATTCATTGCACATCCCGGTACACCGCCGGGGGCATCCATATAGAGTCATATTTTGTTCTAAGTGTCAAGTTGTAATTCTTGAGTTGTAAGTAAACAAAAGTGTGATGATCTTCATTATTAGAGCATTGTCCCATGTGAGGAAAGGATGATGGAGACTATGATTACCCCACAAGTCGGGATGAGACTCCGAACAAAAAAAGAAGAGGCCAAAAAAATGAGAGAAGGCCCAAATAAAAAAAGAGAGAAAAGAGAGAACGGGCAATGTTACTATCCTTTTACCACACTTGTGCTTCAAAGTACCACCATGATCTTCTTAATAGAGAGTCTCCTATATTGTCACTTTCATATACTAGTGGGAATTTTTCATTATAGAACTTGTCTTGTATATTCCAATGGTGGGTTTCCTCAAATTGCCCTAGGTCTTCGTGAGCAAGCAAGTTGGATGCACACCCACTTAGTTTCTTTTGAGCTTTCATAAACTTATAGCTCTAGTAAATCCGTTGCATGGCAATCCTTACTCACTCACATTGATATCTATTGATGGGCATCTCCATAGCCCATTGATACGCCTAGTTGATGTGAGACTATCTCCATCTTTTTGTCTTCTCCACAACCACCATCTATTCCGCTTATAGTGCTATGTCCATGGCTCACGCTCATGTATTGCGTCAAAGTTGAAAAGTTTGACAACATCAAAAGTATGAAAAAATTGCTTGGCTAGTCATTGGGGTTGTGCATGATTTAAATATTTTGTGTGATGAAGATGGAGTATAGCCAAACTATATGATTTTGTATGGATAAGCTTTCTTTGGCCATGTTATTTTGAGAAGACATAATTGCCTTGTTAGTATGCTTGAAGTATTACTGTTTTTATGTCAATATTAAACTTTTGTTTTGAATCATACGGATCTGAACATTAATGCCACAATAAAAGAAATTACATGGATAAATATTTTATGTAGCATTCCACATCAAAAATTCTGTTTCTATCATTTACCTACTCGAGGACGAGCAGGAATTAAGCTCGGGGATGCTTGATACATCTCCAACGTATCTATAATTTTTTATTGTTCCATGCTATTATATTATCTGTTTTGGATGTTTTATATGCATTAATATGCTATTTTATATTATTTTTGGGACTAACCTATTAACCTAGAGCCCAGTGCCAGTTCTTGTTTTTTCCTTGTTTTTGAGTTTCGCGGAAAAGGAATACCAAACAGGGTCCAAACGGAATAAAACTTTCGCGATAACTTTTCTTGGACCAGAAGACATCCAGGGGACTTGGAGTGCAAGTTAGGGAAGCCACGAGGCAGCCACAAGGATGTAGGGCACGCCCAGGGGGTAGGGCGCCCCCCTACCCTTGTGGGCCCCTCGTGACTCCATCGACCTAGTTTCTTCGCCTATATATTCTCATATATCCCAAAACCAACAGAGAGAGCCACAAAAACACTTTTCCACTACCACAACCTTCATGCCGTCGGATCCCATCTAGGGGCCTTTTTGGCGTCTGCGGAGTGGGATCGATCATGGAGGCTTCTACATCAACACCATTGCCCTTCCAATGAAGCGTGAGTAGTTTACCACAGACCTACACGTCCATAGCTAGTAGCTAGATGGCTTCTTCTCTCTCTTCGCTTCTCAATACCATGTTCTCCTCGATGTTCTTGGGGATCTATTCGATGTAATACTTTTTGCGGTGTGTTTGCCAAGATCTGATGAATTGTGGATTATGATCAGCTTATCTATGAATATTATTTGAATCTTCTTTGAATTCTTATATGCATGATTTGATATCTTTGCAAGTATCTTCAAACTATCAATTTGGTTTGGCCAACTAGATTGGTTTTTCTTGCAACAAGAGAAGTGCTCAGCTTTGGGTTCAATCTTGCAGTGTCCTTTCCCAGTGACAGTAGGGACAGCAAGGCACGTATTGTATTGATGCCATCGAGGATAAAAAGATGGGGTTTTCATCATATTGCTTGAGTTAATTCCGCTACATCATGTCATCTTACTTAATGCGTTACTCCGTTCTTTATGAACTTAATACGCTAGATGCATGCTGGATAGCGGTCGATGTGTGGAGTAATAGTAGTTGATGTAGAATCGTTTCGGTCTACTTGACACGAACGTGATGCCTATATTCATGATCATTGCCTTAGATATCGTCATAACTTTGCGCTTTTCTATCAATTGCTCGGCAGTAATTTGTTCACCCACCGTAATATTTTCTATCTTGAGAGAAGCCTCTAGTGAAACCTATGGCCCCCTGGTCTATTTTCCATCATATAAGTTTCTATTTTCCATTATATAAGTTTCCGATCTACAATTTTAGTTTCCGATCTACTCTTTTTGCAATATTTTACTTTCCGATCTATAAACCAAAAATACCAAAAATATTTACTTTACCGTTTATCTATCTCTATTAGATCTCACTTTTGCAAGTAATTGTGAAGGGATTGACAACCCCTTTATCGTGTTGGGAGCAAGTTGTTTGATTGTTTGTGTAGGTATTCGGTGACTTGTGCGTTGTCTCCTCTTTGGATTGATCGTTGGTTCTCAAAATGAGGAAATACTTGCTCTACTTTGCTGCATCACCCTTTCCCTTCAAGGAAAAACCAGCATAGCTCAAGAAGTAGCAATAATGCAATAAATATCAATGTAAAAGCATGATGCAAAATGGACGTATCAATGCTCTGCCTGATCATCCTCTCAAGAAAAGTGAAATACTTGATATCTTTTATAATGGACTAACCGATGCTTCTAGGGACCACCTAGATAGTTGTGCTAGTTGTGTTTTTAGTGAAAGAAATGTTGAGCCAGCTGAATTGCTATTGAATAATATATTGAGTAATGATAATGATTGGACACTTCCTGAACCAATTCCTAAGCCAACTCCAAAGAAAAGAGGTATTCTATTTCTCATTCCTAAACATATGCAAGAGACAAAGAAATCTATGAAAGAAAAAGGTATTAAAGCTGAAGATGTTAAGAATTTACCACCTATTGAAGAAATACATGGTCTTGATAACCCGACACAGGTAGTAGAGGTAAATTCTCTCTATAGATTTGATGAAGGTGATATTCCTCATAATAAGTCTGCTAGTCAATGCTTGGATGAGTTTGATAATTTTATTGTTAAACAAGAAAACCTCAATGCTTATGTTAGCGAATAATCATGAGTGGACATGGTTCCACGCGAGGTTGGAGTCCATGCGCACGTGATTCGTGTAGTATTTGTACAACCATCGAGTATATCTATTTCTCAGCACCGCTCCAGTGTAGTATAGGCCTAGTATTCCACAACCAATAAGTGAGTAAGCCCCATTGCGCAATAACTACACTGATCCATGCTATTGATTAGAGGAGTTAATCTCGTTATTTGTACATTCAACGGCAGCGTGCACCATCCCATGCATTTTCTCCCCATTCATTGTATCCATGCCAGCTCGTCCCTCACTTAGCTAGCTTATCTAGTCCATGCTCACGGAGATCTAAGAGTTCCTCTTCCCAACAATGGAGTTGTGGAATTGTAGCTATACTTGAGTCCATCTCTCTTTCTCTCTCTCTCTCTCTCTCTCTCTCTCTCTAGTGGCTGGTGGTGGACACTACAAGCTCATGTTCTATATTAAGATCCCAACCAACATAGGAATGATAACAAACATCTAACCTTTAAATCGTCTCTAGAGCTTGATGCCATGGCCAGATTTTTCCTCTCAGCGCGGAGTTGAAGATGAACAATATTGGGTGACATATGTGACATCTTCACCTAGCACACCTCAACATGTATTCATTATTAGGAGTAGGTCGTGAAGTTTTAACTACATTGGAAGCATGCACCCTGTCCATAATCACACTAGCTCTCTCCACCTAGCATTGTTCAATTATAAAGTGGGGTATTTTAGTTTAGTCACTTTTTCAACTATTGGTTTAGAACTGAAATCCTTACATTTATAAATTTCTTCTTGAAAAATCAATTGACTCCATTCTTCATAGTTAACTCGAATCATGAAAAAAGTAGAATTTGAATTTGAAAATGCAACATTAATAAAAAAAATCATTTTGTCTATTAAGAGAAGACCAGGCAAAATTCTACATAAAGGTTAAAATATTTTTACATGGCTTATAGAGAACGAGGTTTCTTTTCACGGCTTCGGTTTTGATCTCAGCTTCACAAGCATACATGTTAACCAAAAATTACAATTCCCATTTTAACATATAATGACGCTAGACAACTTGCCTCCAGATGGCTCCCTCGCGCGCAGCCTTTATGGTCGTCTGATCTGGCCTTCGGCGTGTCTAAACCGTTGGATATTTGCCTTACGGTCAATTTTTTTTCACCTCACAGTTGTTTTTCGTGTCCAATGACGGGTGGGCTCGCCTCGAGCTCGCATTGGCTGGGTCAGCCCCGCGCTTGTGGGAAAGGTTTTTGCCCAATCACGCCTCACGCGCCGCATTGACCTGCTTGCCCAATTCCCTCGTCCCACACCAGCTGAACCCTAGCCCCCTTTCCCCGATACCCACAGCAGCCGCCTCCTCTCCATTCCCCCATGCCACCGGCCTTGCCTCTTCGCTCGTCTCCTCCTCTCCTCTTCCATGCCACCATGGTTCCAGATTGGGCGCAGGTCGCCGTCGTGCAAGAGCAGGGCATCGGGTCTCAGCGGAGGAGTGGAGGGAGGATCTGAGGACAGGCGAAGGAGGTGGTGGCGAGGAGGACAAGCAGCGAGGGAGAAGGAGAAGGGTGAGCTTCTTTACCGTCCTCCTCCCAGGGCGGTTGGCTCGCTGACTCGTCGCGCGCCGTGTCCTCACCTCCTTAGCGCCATGAGGCGCCGCCTCTGCCTCTGGAAGAAGCAGCGAGGGATTGGTGGAGCATCGAATGCGGCCGGGTCAACAGTTGAGGAGGTCACCCACGAAGCAGCAGCAGGAGAAAGACCTTGAGGTGGTTCAGATTTGCCTCTACATCCTTTCTCTCTTTTCCTAGGTTTTGATCTCCTGTACATATTTTGGCCACCTAAGTTTTGTCCGCTCTCTGTCAATTTCAGTGAAGCTGCATCATCCAACACAGCGAGATGAAGTACTCAGAATAAATTGCAGCAGGTGCGATTGATACTCAGGGAATTGATCTGATTCTGAATCTTCCCTTCTTCCGGTACTTATTTCACACTCTCTCTGATTGGTCAATGTGCTATGCAAAGTTGTTTGATATATGTATTAAATTTTCTTTTGTACATGTCTGCATCGTACTTAATGTTATTCCCTTCTGAATTAGCAAGATTTAGACGATAATTCACAACAATGTCAATGTTAGGTTTGATTCACTACCAGTGCTCTTTAGTTTACAAAGGGTTTTTAATTCAGCATTCAACTCCGCCTTCGTCAGTATAAAAAATTCATAAAGAGATTTGGTCTCTTCTTTATTATCTGGGTGCATTATGTACTATGCATGGCATTAACTGTGAGTATTTTTTCCAGTCACTATGCATTGGTCTACTTTGAATCTTTTTTGTCTTACTTTATACTTGTTTTGCTACACATGATTTGGATTGATCTACTTAGAAGCATGAGTTTATGAAAATTAATATACTAGGATTGCTCTGCTCCTGTTGACATGCGATGGCAATTGTGACATGACAGAGTTGTCTGAAGTGGAATGGATTGTCGTCACCTTTGACTAAGCTGTCGAGCCCAAGAATTGTGGCAGACTGGTGGCCCAGCTGTTCAACTTCTCAACACCGTTTAATTTTGTCTTTGGATATCCTTGCGTCCACTTAGCAGAGGAGTATCTATACTGAATTTCTGCTCCAGATAACTTATACTCCTATAATTTATCTCTAATACCCAGTCCAAAATATTAGATTCAAAATGTAACTCTTTGCGGCCCTAATTTGACAGTACTTTGAGTGCTTTCTATAGGAACAGGAGTGAGCAAAGACGAAGTCACTGAGGCGGAAAAAAATGAAGTATATGTTAATAACCAGATTTTCAACTTTTGTTGACCTTTTATTTTAAATGAATGATATGTTCTAGCATTTTAGCTACTAATCATAAATATTAAGTCGGCTATTAAGTAAGGCGCTACATGTTCTTAGCTGCTATATTTTATACCTGAAATTATTTTCTAAGTCCACATAACATAGGCGAAGTCATGAAAATTATGAAAGCCTTTTTGAAAAAAAATACTGAAAGGATCTTGGAAAAAAAATTACTTGTGAATAATCATTTTGGTGATGAGCTGATCTCGCATAATGAATCCTTTGAGAGATTGGAGAGCTTTTCTGCTGCATGAGAAAGAGCCACGGATGGCCGACTAATACCCATTATAGCAGGATTACGCATATGATGTGCATACACAAGGTGCCATTGGGTGATACGGAAGTTCTCTGAACATAGAATACTAGATTAAAGCACTCACAGTATTTCTTGAGCACTCAGATCTCTTGCGGTGGCACCTTTGTATGCTTACCCACGGAGGGCCTTACGCGGTTTGCATGATAAAATACAAGTGATTGTTTGAAAATATACATTGTGCTCTACCTCGCCTTTACGGGCTGCATGTGGAGGATATACCCAATTTTGGGCATAAAGGCCAAAGGGTTTCTTTCAAGGCACTAGGCAATCACGAATAGCTCATATATTCAGGTATCGCCCTTGTGCTATATTTATAGCAGGTTGTACTCGGCATATATTGTGAGATTTGATCTGGTAGAGAAGAAGGACCGAGATAGTCTGGTCTTACCTACATATATGAGTCGTTATTGAGGGTGAGCATCGGCGTGATTCCGTTTCAGTCCATGTAGATTAGGCATTGCGACTTAGCTAGAAACTTTATAGGTTTTAGTATATATATCTTCAGTTATGTTGTCATGATTTGCTTTTACGAACCTTGATAATACTATCACGGATTTGTGACAACAGTCTACAGATTTTTCCCTTTATTTTTATCATTGTGAAGAACAAATCTACAAAATTCAACCAGTTGTGAACTCATCAAATCGAGACCTCTGTCTAATATCATTTCTGAGTTGAACCTGAAAGGATGCCAGCCAATTGCTTTTCCAAAATTGATGTTTCATGTCTTGAAACTTCCCCATTTTCTTTTCAGAGGACAAAGGACATCCGGATTAGTTAGCTTCTTTTACAGTTCCTATCCATTGAACTATATGCAGTTTTCAGCTAGACCTCGTTTTACAATGCCTATCCATTGAACTATATGCGGTGTCAACAAAAATTGTGAGATCACGATGGCTGCAATGGTGAGGGCCAAACAATCCTACGGCAGCAGCAATAGTTATCCATGATAAATCTCTGTTAAGTGCTCCTTTCTCTTTACCTCTTTACTCCCGTGTCTCTGATTTTGATGTCATAGTCTATGTTTTAGTTAGACACCGTGTTTGCGGATTTCATAAAGAAGGGCAGATGAAGAAGCTATCGGAAGATTTTGTTGAGCGAAACTTGCATTACGATGTTACGAGTGTAGAAATATATGCTGCATTTTAGGAAATTAGATAATAGGACCTGCTAAAGGAGAACTTTGGTTAAGCTATTTCTTTATTTGTTTGTGCAACCAACCTTATTTGGTTCGATTGGAAGATAATCTGTTGGCTAAAGGAGATCTTTGGTAAAATATGTCATTATTGCAACCATGCTTATTTGGTTTTGACGAGCTAAAGTATTGAAGTATATGAAGTGTCAACAAACAGCGTGAGATGATATAGCTGCAATGGTGTGGGGTCAAACAATCCTCTGGCAGCAGCAATAGTCAGCCCACAATAAATCTCATTAAGTGCTCCTTTCTCTTTACCTCTTTACTCCGTGTCTCTGATTTTGATTTCATAATTTATGTTTTAGCTAGACACCGTGTTTGCAGTTTCATAAAGAAGGGTAGATGAAGAAGCTATCGGAAGATTTTGTTGAGCGAAACTTGCATTTTGATGTTACGAGTGTAGAAATATATTCTGCATTTTTAGGAAATTAGATAATAGGACCTGCTAAAGGAGAACTTTGGTCAAGCTATTTCTTTATTTGTTTGTGCAACCAACCTTATTTGGTTACGATTGGAAGATAATCGACCGGCTGTACACACTTCTATTGAGTAAAGCTCATTGTTAAGTTCAGGTATAATTATGTGTCTTGAATTCTTGTTATTTTTCATTTCTTATGTGAAATAAATCATCAGTGGCATACTTGGTTTCCCGTACTGTTTTTGGTTATTGATTTAAAGTGACCTTTTCTGATTTTGCAAACCAGAGGGGTTGTTCCAATTATAAATGTATATTGCTACTTCTTTTGGCTGCTATAAAATGCTAAGCACAAATTGTTGCAATAGTAAATGAGCAATGAATATAATATTTTACCGGAGATCATACTCACCGACGACACCGTACACAATACAATGTTGATTACAATGCCCTTTATAGCGCCATCATTGGACAGCTTCTCCCGACCTTTACCACAATGTGTAGAATGTGGAAACAATTGAGGATAGGGTGGCTATCCCTATATCACAGGTGCGGCGGTGCATCGAGAATTGCCATGTAGTTGCATGTTTGTCAAGAGTCTAAGCATGTGAAAGTTGGGTTACCTCTATATTTGTAAGAGTTGGAACTTGGTGCGGTTTTGCAAAATACGATGATAGCTCGCATTTTCTGGATGACCCAATGCTTCTTTGGTGAAATTTGATCAGTCTTACATATACATTTGAAATATTATGTTGTATACATTTCATCGAACCTTGGAATTTGCGGACATCGGAGCTATCGGCACTTTAAATGCGAGCTCTTTGTCCGAGCGTTAGTTAGAGCTACTATCGGCACTTCCATCAAAACAGCTGCTGGGCGAGAGAAACCTATGGAATCATGGATTTTCAATCAAAACAGCCTAATAAAGATCATTAATATGCCAACGTAAAAATCTGGCACATCATATACCCATGGAAATGTGGTTGAAAAAGCAAGATCGAATCGCAACCTAATCAACCTATACACCAATAACCATTGGAATAACGATTTGTTTGCATCCGTATACATACCTAAATAGAAAGAATTATAGCACAAGATCTACCATGCTTAAAAAAGACACAGGAGGAGTAAAAATCGGCATAGAAAGAGGGGAAATGCAAGATCCATATAAATGAGAACTAAATCCATGCATGCAGAGAAATCCGAAATCAAAGGAAAGAAGAAATCTCACTTGAAATGCTTCTCTCGCCCAATTGAGGAACCAAGGAAGAAAATGGGATAAATAGGTTCGGTGGATGCAGTCCCTGCCACTTCAATATTCTACTCCTGACGGGCCACACACATTGTTGTTCGTGGGTTAGGCCATGTAACATATGGTCCATTCGAATATCTATGCCTCCATACACACAACACAAAGAGGTTCTTTTTTCTTCATGCACATGGAAAATAAGAGTTTGGTGCAAACACTGCTAAAAATACATCCATAGCTGGTCTATACATCTTATACAAATGTCTTTTTTAGCTTAGGTTTCTCATCATGATGACCATATTTTAAAACTAAAATAATGCTTGCTTAGCTGGTGCATACATGTTATACAAATATTTTCTTTTTCCAAACTCAGATTCCACAACATGATAAACATATTTTCAATATAGCATGGTTTAACACATGATCCTTGCAAAATGAAACTATTTTCATCGACAACATGGCTTTAGCGGGTCTCTGCGCCATTTGGCGCAACAGGTCAACTAGTTTAAAAAAAATTGAGACATCAAAATCAACTCCACATATATTTCTAATTGAAGTTATGATATGAACATATCTGCGAGCTGCATTTAATTATCTAAATATATAGAACAAGTTTGTCATAGTTACTGCTAAATTAGTGTGTTTAGTTGATGTTCTATATATTAATACTATATTAATATATGTAGTAGTAATGTATTAATTGGTAAATTAGGGCTAATCATCATATACGTGTGTTTAATCATTGTGCCAGTTATTAGCTCTGTAATATCTAGGGCTAATTAGCATATGAGTCTTACTCTATACACTAAACCATCCAGTTCGTCATGAAATAGTCGCTATGAATAAAGCTTCTTGTATCAGCATTCCGTCGATTCATCTGCCTATTGATGAGTGGCACATTAATACATAGACTTGGCCACCTAATTACAAGTGCCACAAAAGAAGTCTGCAATGCAAGGAGACGAACATGTTGGATATATGTCAGCGCGTGCATATACCCAAGAAAGTAAAATGCATGACCAGTATCGATATGATATAACATGTGTATCAACGTTTACGCTCGGGCCATCTCTTCTTGTTCTTCTGCTGTCCACGAGGATGCAACTCACGGAAGAGCTACGATGTAGTATGACAGATATATGAGAATTAAAGACTGACCCAACACACGCAAGGGCGTTGCTACTAGACAACTAGTATCCATACGAGAATTAAGCGAGACTTGGCCAATGTGTGTCAGGTATAACATTACATATTTACTCTGGCCTGCGAATTACCTGCCTTGTATTTTGCAGTGGCCTATATTAAGTAGCAATCATGATGCATATGGGGACGTGCGAGATTTCGGCATCGCGTGCCACCATGTCCCAAAAATTCGTCCTTATGTTAATAGACAATTGAAACGTAATTCTTACACTGCTTGGGTGATTATATGAGTAGAACTGTTAATGATCTTAAGCTTATTAGTAAGCATGCTTCCATGGTTAAAACTCAAGTAGAACAAGTACTTAAGGCACATGATGATTTGCTCAATGAGTTGAGCAGTAAGAACAATGATAATCTTGTTAGGGTTATGACTAGAGGTGGTAAGATGATCAGGGAACCTTTGTATCACGAGGCCATCCTAAGATAATTGAGCAAGATTCTCGAGAATTAATATTGATGCACCTAGTCCTAGTAATAAAAGAAAAATAAAACTGATAGGACCTTGCATGCTTCTCGTGAACTTTATTACGATTACACGAGAATCCCAATGATATTTCTATTTCTAATCTTTGAGACACAATCGGTGATGAACATGAACCTAGTGATAATGTTAATGATGATGTTCATGTTAATGCTCAACCTAGTAATGATAATGATGTGGAGGTAGAACCGTTGTTGATCTTGATAACCCACACTCAAAGAATCAACATTATGATAACAGAGACTCCATTGCTAGGAAACATGGTAAACAAAGAGAACCATGGGTTCGAAAACCCATGCCCTTTCCTCCTAAACCATCCAAGAAAAGGATGGTGAGGATTTTGAGCGCTTTGTTGAAATGCTTAGACCGTACACTACTTCTGTACCTACTTTTTACTTTATGTTATTTAGAATAAATAAAGCAAAAATAGTATTACTCGTCTGTTTTCTGAATTACCCGTGCAATAAAAAAATGTCCCAAAAATAAAAGTTCTCCAAATGCCCTGAAATTTAGTATGAATTTTTATAGAACATTTAAGGATTTTTGGCACTGAGAACACACCAGGGGGCTGCACCAGTGGACCACAAGGGTGGAGGGTGCGCCCTACCCCCTGGGCACGCCCCCTGCCTTGTGGGTCCCACTCACTTATTCCAGCACCAATCCACTTCGTCTTCCTCCAGAAAAAATCATCCTATTGCTCAAACTCGTGTTCTTGCTCATCTTGCTGCCATTTTCGATATCCTTGTGCAAAACTCCATTTGCAAAACTGTTTTGGGGGATTGTTCTTTGGTATGTGACTCCTCCAATGGTCCAATTAGTTTTTTCTCTAGTGCTTTATTTATAGAATTTTTTTGCTGCTGTGGTGACCTTGTTCTTGAGCTTGCATGTCAAATTTATATGGTCTAGAGTAGTTTTGATGCATGATATAGCCTGTAGGCACTTGTAGGAGTAGTTGCTATCGATTTTGTTGAGTTTTGTTCACTTTTATTTTGAGTATCTAAAAATTTCAGAAATTTTTCAGAGGAAGAAAAATGTTTAGGAAAATTTACCAAGGTGGTTCCTCAAGGAAGCAACCCCCAAGGCTCGTGATACGTGAGCCGAATCTTGAACCACCAAGGGAAGCTCAAGTGTGGCCTTGTGAATGGCCGTAGGATGAATTCATGGTTTATGCAGGTTTCAAGGATGAGTTTGAGGCATACGTACAAAATGCTGGCCTTGAGGACTTCGTGTCAGATAAGTGCTTTGGCAATACTATCACCTCACTTGATTCATTTGTGCGAAGATTTAAATTTACATCCCAGTAGCAATACTCATCTTTGTCTGTTTGATCTTTATGATAAATCTTATACCATGGACCTAGAAGATTTTAGTGATGCATCCAAAATCCCACAATGGGGTATTCTTAGTGAGCCTCATAAAATTGAATACAATGATTTCCTTGCTAGCATCCTTTGTGGGAGAAACTAGAAATATCACAATAGCCTCCATGGGGAGCATTCATTTTCCTTCCATACATTATTTTCCTCTCTTCATAGGCAGGTGCGTTAATGGTAAACATGATCATAGCCACCTTTGTGCATTGGATCTTAGTGTCCTCAAGTGTGTAGTGTTGGGTGATAGGTGATATAATTTAGGGGCTATTATTGCGAGGAGATTACACCTTAATTCTAAAGATGGAGATCTCTTTGGTGGAATTTATGCCACCCGTTTAGCTAATTATCTTGAGGAACCCATAAGGGAGAATGATATTGAGACACCACCTGCTTTTTGAAAGAAATATGCCCTAGAGGCAATAATAAAGTTGTTATTTATATTTCCTTATATCATGATAAATGTTTATTATTCATGCCAGAATTGTATTAATCGGAAACTTGATACATGTGTGGATACATAGACAAAATACAATGTCCATAGTAAGCCTCTACTAGACTAGCTCATTAATCAAAGATGGCTAAGTTTCCTAACCATAGACATGTGTTGTCATTTGATGAACGGGTCACATCATTAGGAGATTATGTCTCTACAAGACCCATCCGTTAGCTTAGCATAATGATCGTTAAGTTTTATCGCTATTGCTTTCTTCATGACTTATACATATTCCTTCGACTATGAGATTATGCAACTCCCGAATACGGGAGGAATACCTTGTGTGCTATCAAATGTCACAGCGTGCTGGGTGATTCTAAAGATGTTCTACAGGTATCTCTGAAGGTGTTTGTTGGGTTGGCATAGATCGAGATTAGGGTTTGTCACTCCGAGTATCAGAGAGGTATCTTTGGGCCCTGTCGGTAATGCACATCATAATAAGCTGTCGGATCTGGGGTTACGACAAAACCCTTAAGGTTCGAACTTTGGGGTCTTGTGAAGTTCTTTCCCTCCTACCGATCTCGCCCTAGCTCGGTAAGATCTCATGAACGAACTCGACGAACTTCGCAACATAGAAAGACCACGATATTTATCTTGGTTCAGGCCACCGTTGTGGTGTAATACCCTACTCGGTGTGGTGGTGGTGGATTGTATCTTGGGTGATGATGAACAGTACAAGGGAAGAACAGCCACCGAGGTTGAGGTGTTCTTGTGCTTGTCGAACTTGTGTGGGCGAGGACTCGATCCGTCCGGGCTTCATTCTTTTCTACTGTGGTGGCTGGCTCTACTTATATAGGCCCTGGTCCTCTACCCAAATATTGAGCGGGAAGGGTGCCAACAACGGCGGGCAATTTGAAAGGGGGCAGCTAGTACAAGCTATCCTGACAAAAGTGGTCTTCACGTGCAAAAGGCTCTGGTGGTGACGCCGTCTTGGGCTCCATGGTGACCTCCGTCTTGCCGTACTGCTGGTCTTCGGTCTCGTTGCACCAATATGGAAACCTTTGCTTGATGCCTCTGTACTCCGCGCCTGCGCCTGCCTCCTTAGCACCAAAGAGGAAGCAAGGACACTGCGCCTGGCGCCCGTCTGGTGTTGATCGTCATGGCTCACGTCACGCGAGCCTCGCGAGGTTTGCCCCACCTTGATATCTCCGCTCCTCACGAGCCTGCCTGGCTAGGCCGCTCTGGAGGAGGTCTTGCGGCGGCCGCCCCGTGAGGCTTGGCCCCTCGCGAGGGTCTTGAACGCCGTGTCGAGAAGATGGGCGTCTGGCCTGCTAGCTAACCACGCCCGTGGGCAGCGAGCGAGCAAGTCTGGGGACCCCATTTCTGAGCATGACAGAGGTGGCCCGGGCACAAAGCGGCGCTCGGGCTTGGACCGGCGAAGCCAAGGTCAAAATGAGTGCCGCGGGCCCCAAAAGCCTGCGGCCTCGGTTGACGCATGGCAGTTGATTGGACGTGGGCATCTCCGCTTCCCCATGCTACCTCGGCAACTGCTCGACTTGACAAGTCCCTGCAACATGCAAGGAAAACCATCATTACATGTGATCGTGGGAGGCGCCGGTTGGCCTTCTTTCGCTATAAATGGGGAGGGGGCGGAGCCCCCGTCGCCCATCTCTTCCATGGTTGCTTGCTTCTTTCCTCCTTGCTCCTCTGCCTGCAACAATGGCGCCCATCCGAAGGTTTCCCGTGGACGAAAGGAAAGCCCCCCCCCCCCCCCCGCGACGATTTGGGGCCGCTCTCGCCGAAGAAGAGGTCGGTCCATCGTCGCGACAATTGGCAATGCAGGTGGTGGCGAGGCCTTGGTGCGAGCTTCCTCCTCCAGGTACCCGCTTCCTTATGCGCCCAGTAGAGGCTCAAGAGGGCGGAGTGACGAGCGGCGTCGCCCGCGCCGCGCCTGTGGTCGCCGCGCGATGGCGACGCGTGCCGTTGCTCCTGGAATCCATGCAGTGGATTCCTCGCGTGAACTTGTGCTATGGGCGCCGATGCCCCCAAGTTCCTGGATCCACTTCCCGCGGTTCTTCTCATATGCGATGCCGCCGATCCTGCGACTGGTGGTGCAGGTGAAGATGTCGTTACCCAAGGAGGAGCACCTTCTGCAGGCGATGGCGGTGTCCAGGGGTGACCTGCGGCTACTCTCCTGTTTTGTTCCTGTAATATGCATCAGGCCTCGTGGAGCGTTAAACTTTAATTTGATATTGTGAGGACAATATGTTTTGTAATATTTGCTTCAAGATTTTGCGATTTTCTTCTGTCCGCTTTGTGTTCTGCGTCGGCGGAAACCGGCCCAGCGCATACCTCAACCGCCGTTGGGCGGCCGGAGACCGGGGCGAACCAAGGAGTGAGGGCTACGTGACCCGTTAGGCTCCACGAGTCCTTATGCTCAGGAGTTCCTTAACGCGCATAAGCGGCTTACAAGAAAATGCGAGGGTAGATTAATGTTCTCGTCGGCGAGCCGGCCCGGCGCATACCTCAACGCCGTTGGGCCGACCAAAGACCAGGACGGACCAAGGGTGAGGGCTCTGAGACCAGTTAGGCTCTGAGTCGCGATGCTAGTCCCCTTGGCCGCGCAAACAATTTCCATACCTACCCTCACGAGGCCTCGGGAGGCGTCACGACGACCAGGTGCAGGAGACTGTTTGGCGGCGCGCGCTTGGCGTGACCAGCGCAGCCCCAGACCCTGGAGACCTGGTTGGGTGGCGTCGCTTGGGCGTGACCAGCGCAGCCCGTGTCCAGCCCCTCGCGCGGCTCTCCCGAGGGGCGTTGCAGTGAGGCTGAGCAGCTGAGCTGGGGCTCCCTAAGGTTGAATGCGACCGTGGAGCCGCCCTCGATTGTTTATCACCGGTAGCGAACATAGTGCTTCCGCTTGTGCACGGGCATAGCCACTCCTCGGTAGTGTCGACGGCCAGCGCGGAGCATGGTGCTTCCACTTGTGCGTGGGAGGGGGCCCTCCGGGAGGAGCCGCTGGGGCGTGTACAACCCCGCCCTGACACGTGGCTTGCACGGCAGGGCCGCGAGGTGTATCTGGGTACTCGTGAGCCAGCGCGGGACTCACCAGGCCCTACCTCAAGGCGGGTTGCGCCTGGTCTTGAGTCTTTGATAGCTGTGCGTTCCTGCGAGACGGTTAGGTGCAAGCGCTCTACGTCCTCAGGTCCCGGACCTCGAGCGAGCTCAGCTGCCGCTGGTATACCAGGTCGCGATGCCGTAGTCAAGGCCAGGGGGTGAGGGCTGGAGAGCCAGTAAAAGCTCATGAGTCGCGATGCTCAGGAGCCCCCCTTTTACCGCGCAAGCGAATTGCATGATGGAGGGGTGGACCCATGGAAGGTGGCAATCAGGAAGATTAAGCATGAAAGGCAAATCACCTTGGGCAAATGCAGAAAGATACATGCCACCGGGTCAAGCCCGAGCGGCTTGGGGAGATGCAGCCCGAGTGGCACCCCCAGCAAGGTAAGCTAAAGACATAAGAAAAGGATACACGCCACAGGGACGGACCCACGCGGCCTGGGAATAATGTAGCCCGAGGGGTGCTACCAGCTAAACGAACTTGGAAAATGTCACCTGGTTCTGTTGACGAAGGAGAGTTGAGGCAGCTGAAGGCGTGCAACGAAGGGGCAGCTCCTCATGAGCCACCGGGGCCCTGAGCCTCGGGAGGCTCTGGGGACTCAGGAGGTTCCCTGAGGACCGTCTCCATCTCCGCCAGGACGGCGTGGTGCCTGGCCTCCTGAACCGCCAGGATACGCCGCATGTTGCGTTGATAGGCTGACGACACGCTCGGCAGGCCAAAGGGCATCTTGACGTAGCTACTGCGGTGGACCCTCTGGCGTCCCAGCGATGGCGGAAAAGCTCTTGAAAGCGGCCTGTTGAGCCTGGGCGTCGATGCAGACGCGCAGCCCGACATCCTCACCTGGATGGGGAGCTGCGCCTCATGAGCGGCGGTTGCCGCGCATGGCCCTTGCGTCTTGCAATTCCTGAGTGGTCTTGGTGATGAACTCCTAAGCGGCGGGCGCTCCTTGCCCTGTGTTCTCCTGAGGGAGACGTGCTGCGAAGCACGCCTCCAAGTGGTGCCCAAGCACCTCCTCGTGATGTTGGCAAGGTCAGGGCCCTCTAGAAGAGCCTCTCAGAGCCTGCCCGAGGAGGCGCTGGGTGCGCCTTCCTATCTCGATGGAGGAGGCTCCCACAGGGCGGGCGATGATCTGACGAGGTTCCGCCGCCGCGCCACCTTCACGAGGTGCAGCACGCGCAGCTGCTTATTCTTGGGAATGGCCTCTAGAGGGCCCTCACTTTTCTTGTCGGGGTCCTCGATTGCTGCAGGTTGGAAGGCGGCTCGAGGAGCACACGCATCTCTCTCTTTGCATGGGACCATGATGATTCCACAGCTTCCGGCATCTTGAGAACGTTGTAGCCGTGGTGGGTGGCGGCCATGAACTTGGCGGGGCTGGATGCCGTGGATGGCGTTATGGGCAGACGGATGTGGGCAGCGTCGAAGTCGATGAGCTCGGTGCGGTAATTCTTGCATTCTCCAAAGGTGACGGGGGCGGGCCTGCCCTATCGGGCGTGGTGGAACCGTCGATCACTCTGAGAAAAGGCTTGGTAGGCTGAAGCTGGTCATATGGGACTTGGAGATTGTCTAGCGTGTCGATGGACAGGACATTGAGCCATGCGCCGCCATCGATGAGGTCTTAGTAACTTGCACATTCTTGATGGTGGGGAGCCTGACGGCAGGGCGCGCCAGTATACACGCACTTGAGCTGATCGACCGAGCTGAGCGTGATGGGACCTTTGGGACCATCTGAGTGGGCGCGTGTCCTCGAGCTTGGGGAGGACTGCATTCACTTCACGAGCAAACTGCTTGAAGATACACTGCGAGGCTGGGGCCTGGGCTCCGCCCAATATGCAAGCAATAGCACACGGCTCTTGGAAGCCCCCTCGTCTTGATGGTGGTCGTCGTTCCTTCTTGGCGGTGGCGGCAACGGGGGAAGACCAGCGTTGCCCTGAGGACAGTCCTCACGAGGCTGGTCTCTCCAGGCGCCCTCGCGAGGATGATCCTGCCAGTGGTCCTCACGAAGACGGTCGCGCCACTCCTGGCGCGGGCCACGGTCGTCCCAGCGTCCGCCACCATGTCCTCCTCCTCGGTCGTATCCCCGGTAGCCACGTTCGGGGCGTCGACCATAGCGTCCTTCGCGAATGGCTCTGAGCTCTTGACAGTCACTAGTGTTGTGGGTGTTCAGGTTGTGGAAGGCGCAGAATGGTCGGCTGTTCTTGGATGACTCGGGCTGATCTCTGCCTCGCTTGGTGTCGGGCTCTGCTGCGAGCACTGCTGCTTCCTTGCGCTTCAAGTCCTTGGCCTTGGCCTTCTTCTCCTCTGCGCCCTCTGCTGGCAGCTCGAGGAGGGAAAGGCGCCCCTCCTCAGCTCTTGCGCACTTGGTTGCTAGGTTGAACAGCTCACGAGATGTGCACATCTCCTCGTGGATAGTGAGCTCTTCCTTCATCTTGGCGTCACAGGGCAGCTGTCGGAGAAGCGCGAGATGATGGCCTCATCCATGCGATCTTGGGGATCTTGAGGCGGTCTTGTTGAAGCGCTGGATGTACTACGGAGGTCTCTCTGGTTGCTGCTTGATGCGGCGCTAAGTCGCCATGGGCGTGGCGATCGCGGTGCCTGGAAGTTGGCGGCAAGCGATGGCGCATCTCATCGAAGGGAGACCGAGCCTTGCGACAGGTTCAGAGCGAGGCGGGCACCATCCTTGAAACCATGGGAAACCAGTTCGCCATGACTTTCTAAATCGCCGTTGGCGCTTGATGCTCAGCTCGTGAGAGCTGCGGGAACTCTTGAGGTCGGTGGTGCCGTCATAGCGAGGCAGATCCGGCTTGAACTTGCCCGGCGAGCGATGCTACGCCTTCGGGGTGAAGGGCGGCAGCGGTCGTGGTCGCCGGGGCCCGTCTCGGAGGTGGAGCTTGGTCTTGATAAAGTCCCCACGCCGCCACCGCGGTAGCGCGCGTTCTTGGTGAAGGCGGCGGGGAGCACGAGTGCGGCTCCTCGCGGCGAGAATCTCTTGGCAGCTTCTCTCTTCGCTCGCGGCGCCGGGCATAGTGGATCACGCCGTGGGCAGCGCCTTAGCGCCAAGGAACAGTCTTAGGCGAGAAGGTGGTGGGCGCTCCATGAAGCCATATGCGCCCGTGGCGGGAGGTGGTGAAGAGTGGGGCGGTGTCGAGAGAGCCCCCTGTGGCGCGGGCGAGCTTCGGCGGCGTGGTCGAGCCAACCGTCCTTGTAAGGTCGTCGACGAGGCGGTAGCGCAGGAGCTCGTTACGCCATGAGGCGCGCGCCTATCGTCCATGGGGCGCGGCGTGCGTGGGGCGAAAAACCGGCGGGGTCAGCGATGGAGTGGCGGTGCGGCCGTCTGCCGCACCGATGGGTGCAGCGGGGCGCTTGCTGCTCATTCCCCGCCAGGCGGTGGCGGCGAGAGCGGAGAACAACGCGGTGGCCCGTCGGCGGGAGCCCTCTGAGCAACACAGGCGGTGAGGCAGCCCGGTGCTCAGCTTCGAGCACGGCGTCGTCCGCCACGGAGGCAGCGGGCGGCAGAGCGCGGATCAGCGGAAGGAAGCTCGGCACACCCCTACCTAGCGCGCCAAATGTCGAATCTGGGGTTCCCACAAAACCCTTAAGGTTCGAACTCTAGGGTGTGCGCGAAGTTCTTTCCCTCCTACCGATCTACGCCCTAGCTCGCTAAGATCTCACGAACGAACTCGGCAACTCGCAACACAAAAAGACACGAGATTTATCTTGGTTGAGGCGGCGGTTGTGGTGTAATACCCTACTCCAGTGTGGTGGTGGTGGATTGCCTCTTGGGCTGATGATGAATAATACAAGGGGAAGAACAGCCTCCTGAGGTTGAGGTGTTCTTGTGCTTGTCGAACTTGTGTGGGTGAGGACTCGATCCGTCCAGGCTTCGTTCTTTTCTCTTTGTGGTGGCTGGCTCTACTTATATAGGCCCTGGTGCTCTCCCCAAATATTGAGCGGGAAGGGAGCCAACAACGGCGGGCAATTTGAAAGGGGACAACTAGTACAAGCTATCCTGACAAAAGTGGTCTTCGTGTGCAAAAGGCTCTAGTGGTGACGCTGTCTTGGGCTCCATGGTGACCTCCGTCTTGCCGTCCTGCTGGTCTTCGGTCTCATTGCACCAATATGGAAACCTTTGCTTGATGCCTTGGTACTCCGCGCCTGCGCCTGCCTCCTTAGTCCTTAGCACCAAAGAGGAAGCAAGGACACTGCGCGCTCGCGCCCGCCTGGTGTCGATCGTCATGGCTCACGTCATGCGAGCCTCGCGAGGTTTGCCCCGCCTTGATATCTCCGCTCCTCGCAAGCCTGCCTGGCTAGGCCGCTCCGGAGGAGGTCTTGCATCGGCCACCCCACGAGGCTTGGCCCCTCGCAAGGGTCTTGAACGCCTTGTCGATGAAGATGGGCCGTACGACCTACTAGCTTTAGCCACACCGTGGGCTCCGGGCAGGTAAGTCTGGGGACCCCAGTTCCTAGAACACCGGCATAAGCCTTGCAAGCACTGTGACTAATGAGTTAGTTGCAGGATGATGCATTACAGAACGAGTAAAGAGATTTGCCGGTAATGAGATTGAACTAGGTATGAACATACCGAAGATCGAATCGCGGGCAAGTAACATAAGGATGACAAAGGGAATTACGTATGTTGTCATTGCGGTATGACCGATAAAGATATTCGTAGAATATGTAGGAACCAATATCAGCATCCAGGTTCCGCTGTTGGTTATTGACCGGAGAGGTGTCTCGGTCATGTCTACATAGTTCTCGATCCCGTAGGGTCCGCTTGCGCTTAACGTTTGATGGCGATTTTGTATTATATGAGTTATGTTATTTACGTGACGAATGTTGTTGAGTCCGGATGAGATCACGAGACATGACGAGGAGTCTCGAAATGGCCGAGAGGTAAAGATTCATATATATGACGATAGTATTTGGACACTAGAAGTGTTTCGGGGGTACCGGGTACGTATCGGGTCACCGGAAGGGGTTCCGGGCTATCCCCGGCAAACTATATGGGCCTATTCGGCCAAGAGGGGAAAGACAGCATGGGCTGCTGCGCCCCCCTTGCTGTCCGAATAGGAAGGGGAAGGGAACAGGGGAAGAGAGAAGGAAGGGGAAGCAATTCGGCCTCCCCCTTCCTTCCCTCTCCGGAAAAGATGGTAAGGTGGGGCGAATTTGACAAGGCCCCGAAGTAGGATTCCTCCTACTTGGGGCGCCCCAAGGCTGTCCCCCTCCCCCTCCCACCTATATATATGTGGGGAGGAGGTGCCTAGAACACACAACAAACATTGTTAGCCATGTGCGGTGCCCCCCTCCACAGGTTACGCCTCCGATCACTTCACCATCACCGTCACCACACCGTCATGCTGACGGAACTCTCCCTTGACACTTTGTTGGATCAAGAGTTCGAGGGACGTCATCGAACTGAACGTGTGCAGAACTCAGAGGTGTCGTACGTTTGGTGCTTGATCGGTCGGAGCGAGAAGAAGTTTGACTACATCAACGCGTTGTCAAACGCTTCGCTTCGGTTCACAGTGCGTGGACACACTCTCCCTCTCTCGTTGCTATGCATCTCCTAGATCCATCTTGCGTCGGCGTGGGTTGTTTTTAAATTGCCATCTCGTTCCCCAACAAAGGTATCCGAGCCAGGTCTATCGTAGATGATATGCACGAGTAGAACACAAAGAGTTGTGGCATCATCATACTGCTTACCACCAATGTCTTATTTTGATTCGGCGGTATTGTTGGGTGAAGCGGCCCGGACCAACCTTACATGACCACGTTCATGAGACCGGTTCCACCGACAGACATGCAACTAGTTTTTCAGAAAGGTGGCTGGCGGGTGTTTGTTTCTCCAACTTTAGTTGAATCGGATTTGACTGCGCCCGGTCCTTGTTGAAGGTTAAAACAGCAAACTTGATAAATCACCATTGTGGTTTTGATGCGTAGATAAGAATGGTTCTTACTCGAAGCCTGTAGCAGCCACGTAAAACTTGCAACAACAAAGTAGAGGACGTCTAAGTTGTTTTTGCAGGGCATGTTGTGATGTGATATGGTGAAGACATGATGTGATATACGTTATTGTATGAGATGATCATGTTTTGTAAGACTTATCGGCAACTGGCAGGAGCCTTATGGTTGTCGCTTTATTGTATGAAATGCAAACGCCATGTAATTACTTTACTTTATCACTATCGTTAGCGATAGTTGTAGAAGCAATAGTTGGCGAGGCGACAACGGCGCTTCGATGGAGATCAAGGTGTCAAGCCGGTGATGATGGAAATCATGACTTTGCTTTAGAGATGGAGATCAAAGGCACAAGATGATGATGGCCATATCATGTCACATATTTTGATTGCATGTGATGTTTATCTTTTATGCATCTTATTTTTCTTAATCTGGCGGTAGCATTATAAGATGATCCTTACTAAAATTTCAAGGTATAAGTGTTCTCCTGAGTATGCACCATTGCGAAAAGTTCGTCGTGCTAAGACACCACGTGTTGATCGGGTGTGATAATCTCTACGTTCATATACAACGGCTGCAAGACAGTTTTGCACATGCGGAATACTCGGGTTAAACTTGACGAGCCTAGCATGTACAGACATGGCCTCGGAACACTGGAGACCGAAAGGTCGAATGTGAATCATATAGTAGATATGATCAACGTAGAGATGTTCACCATTGAACACTACTCCATCTGTCGGTGTACTAGAGTAGGGGTACCCTAGTATCCCGAACTCGTGCACGGGTAGTTGCAGCATCCCGCGGCAAGGCTTGCCAGGTGACCGCCAAGGGCCTCCGTGGTTCCTTTGGAGCCATTCAAGAACAAGGCCCCGGCAAGAGGAGCTTGCTGGGAAGGCCAACCAAGGCATGACCAAAACATTCAAGCCAAGGAGACAAGGCCCCGGCAAGAGGAGCTTGCCAGGAAGGCCAACCAAGGCATCTCAAGGAACTTGCCGCGACGCCACGCGTCCGGCAAGGTCGATGAGCGACAAGCTTCCGGACGCGACAAGACAACGACATGACAAAGGCGCTTGCCGCGGTCGGCCACCACTCTGTACCAGCGCTCCAAAGACATTCACCAACGTGTCGCCATGGGACCTTTCGGTAGCAGCGTGCCAAGAAACTATCTGACCAGCGGTGCGCGTGGCAGCAAGCGACAAAGATTACCATCGTGGCAGCGGTGGCATCCCAGACGGTCCCTTTTGCCTTTGTTTGGGCGACGCAGACGGCATTTAATGCCTTTGTCCCCTGCCGTCGGGGTTAGGTATGGTACACTGTACAAGTAGTTGTACCAACCACAATTCTTTTCCCATTTTACCCTTGTCTACGTTGCCACCGTCAAGACCCTTTAGCATATAAAGGAGGCCCATGCGCAACGTGGGGGGGGTTCGAATGCGTAAAACACTCACGCTAGGTCTCGTTAGCAGCTGGTGTGTCTTGTAGCACCAGCGCTCCCAAGCAAGAACTCAATACACTCGGACATGCAGCGGTAGGAGTGTTATCTCTCCGGAGAGCTCGAAGCTGGGTAAACTGCTGCGTGTTAGCCGCCTCGATCCGCTCTTCGTGCGATCTCCGCCCCGCCCGAACCGAAGGGGCTCGGTCCGCCGGTCCCATAGGTGTTCGTGGATCAGCTTCCCGACATCTTTGTACGCCCGGTAGGGCCGTCGAGATTGTGTGAACCTGATCCGGCGTTCACGAAGCTAGATCTTCATCTTCTTCATCGACATGCCACCGAAGAAGAAGGCTTCGGCGGCAGATGTTCCATCCACGTCGATCCCACCACCACCGGAGCAAACGGGTGGTGGGGTAGACGCCGGCGGAAGAGCGGGCGTCGACGAGGGAGCCCACGGTGCTGCTAGGTCCAAGGACACGGCTGCACAGACCTCGGCGTCCGTACATGCACCGCGCCCATCTCAGGAGGCGCGGGACCGACAGCGTCATGGTACTCGCAGTACCATACGTTTGTTGGGCCAGATCGAGCTGGTGGATCTCGGGATGCTCAAGACCAGCATGCACGCCAACAGGCTGGCACGAGCGAGGCACGGTCGCCTGGACGGGATACTGCTCCTTCTAACATAGTTAGAAGTCCGAGCATATCCCGCTCCTCGCACCGTTCGCCACTGCCGCCCGCCACTCCAGCAGAAGCTTTGGTGCGAGCTCAACTGCTCCTAGATTACCCTCCAACGGTGGACAAGATCGATGAATGGAGGGCCACCATTCAAAGTCTCATCGGCTTTGCCAACGGCGACACTCCGCGGCAGCCGAGTACATCGCTGTCGCGGCAGGACTGCAAGGCACGAGCCGGTGGCGACGAAACCGGTGGGGGTGCAACCACCATGCACTCTCCGCCCCGAAGGCCAAGATCGCCAACTCGCGGATCCACCTCGACAGCGACTCCACCGCGTCATCCAGATCCAAGAGCTCGTCGCGATCAGCGCCAAGTTCTTCACGAACGACAAGAAGAAGCTCCGAACTCGCGCCGAGCGCCAAGAGAAGCGGCGTCAATCAGACCAGCGCTGGCCCTCTGTCGACATGCATGCGCCCGAGGAACCAGCGACTTGCCCTCACGCGGTAGGTTGCCCTGCGTTCACTCGTGAGCTGCGGCAAGTCCAGTGGCCCAGCATGAAGACTTTCAAGCCAGACGTACCAGAGAAGTATGACGGCAAGTCGCATCGTCGGAGTTCCTCACCATCTACACCATCGCGGTGCAAGCTGCCGGGGGCGAGACGACAAGATCCTGGCCAACTACTTCCCGTTGGTGCTCAAGCCCAACGTCAGATCCTGGCTCATGCACTTGCCGGACAACTCCATATCCTCCTGGGCAGACCTATGCCATCAGTTTTTCGGCGCCTTTACAGGCGGCCACAAGCATCATGGCCAAGAGAGCGACCTTCATCTGCTCGCCCAGAAGGAAGGAGAGCCCCTGCGCAAGTTCATTTAGAGATTCAGCTGCGTACAGCACAACATCCCAGATGTCCACCCTGCCACGGTAATCAGCGCGTTCCATCAGAACATGCGAAACCGCAGGATGCGGGAGGAGATGGCGATGTGCAAGATCGAGACGCGTCGATGAGCTATATGCCCGGCCGACAAGTGTGCGCGTCTTGAGGAAGGAGGAAACTCCCCGGAGAGAATATAGGAGCAGGAGGATCTGATAGCGATGAGGCTGCCCCGGTAAAGAAGAACCGGCGGCGGAACAACAGGAAGAAGAAAGGCAAAGATGTGCTAGTCGTTGAGCAGTCCGGCAACGGAGGTGGCGCCAAGAAAGCCAAAGCTGGTAGCTCCGGCAAGGAGATTGCCACAGGTACCAACTGCCAGGCTGTGGCGGTCGCCGACAAGCAGGACAGTACCAACAAACAGTACTGCAAGATCCACCGCACCAAAGGTCATGACCTCCAGAGCTGCAAGAAGGTCGAGCAGCTCGTCGAGCAGCAAAAGGCTGAATACGAGCGACGCGACAAGGAGAAGGCCCAGGAAGGTGCTGGAGGAGCCAACAAGAAACGCCCGGCCGAGGAGGGCGCGGCAAGGCCAAGCAGCGGCAAGGAGACAGACCTCCCGCGGCGCGACAAGGATGAAGATGACGATGACGATGAAGATATGGATGATGACGAGACCGATGAGCAGGAGTTCCAGAAAGCCATAGAGGTCCTGTGCGTTGACGGCGGTGCTTCTCTGCATACTTCACACCGCCAGCTCAAGCAGTGGATGCGGGAACTCAATGCGGCGTAACCATCCGTCGAGTCACGCAAGCCTCGAAATGGTCCAAGACGCCTATCATCTTTGATATTGAGGACCACCCGATCGCATAATCTGCGGTCGGTGCTTGCCGATGTTGGTTTCACCAACCATCCGCAACCTCAAGGTCACTAAGAAGCTAGTTGACGGCGGGGCCGGCTTGAACCTGATCTCCTCCGCGGTAATCCAGAAACTCCAGATCCCTGATGGCGAGCTCGAAGAGACCGCACATTCAAGGAATCAATCCGGGAAGGAGCAAGCCGAAGGGAAAGATCACGTTGCCGGTGACATTTGGCAGCGAGTTGAACTTCAGGACTGAGAGGGTCACTTTTCACGTTGCTGATTTTCCATTGCCTTACAATGGGATACTCGGCCGTCCAGCACTCGCCAAATTCATGGCAGCCTCTCACTATGCATACAACATGCTGAAGATGCCAGGCCCGATAAGTGTCATCTCTGTCCCTGGCGACAAGAAGGATGCCCTTATCTGCGCCGACAAGATCTATCGGGAAGCAGCAGCCGCAGCAGACCACAAGTCACTTGCTGTTGAAGCTCCCGGGGCGAAGAAGAAGACCAAGTCCGGCAAGAGTTCTGATGCCTACTCCGGCAAGCGCACCTCTTCGGAGTGCTGCGCTACCGTCGAGGACGCACCATCGAGCTCCACCAGAGACCAAGAAGGTGTCCGCCAAGGAGGACGGCACTGGTGGTACCTTCACCATCAGTGCCACTCTCGACCCTAAATAGGAAAGCGCGCTCGTTGCTCTCTGCGGTAACGTCGGCGTATTTGCATGGCAACCGTCGACATCCCGGTGTTCCTGTGAAATGTCGAGCACCATCTTGCCGTCTGTCCTCATCGCGCGCCCGTCAAGCGAAAGTCGAAGCGTGCGGTGGGCGCCAAGAATTCATCGCCGAAGAAATCAAGAAATTGGAAGCAGCAGGCCTTGTCAGAGGAGTGCTCCATCCTACGTGGTTGGCCAATCCTGTAGTCATGCGCAAGGCGAATGGGAAATGGAGGCTTTGTATCGACTTTACCGATGTTAATAAAGCTTGTCCCAAAGACCCATTTCCTTTGCCGCGCATTGACCAGATTGTCGACTCCACGGCGGATGTGATTTGCTTTCATTTCTTGATGCATACTCGAGATACCATCAGATCTTCATGGCGAAGAGGATGAGGAGAAGACCGCATTCATCACCCCATGTGGCACCCACTGCTTTTTCGCACGGATGCCTTTCGGTTTAAAGAATGCTGGTTCAACATTTGCAAGGGTAGTCCATGACGCTTTTGAGCCGCAAATGCACAGAAATGTGGAAGCCTACATGGATGACGTAGTGGTCAAGAGCAAGGACAAGGCGACTCTGATTCAAGATTTAGACGAAACCTTTTCGAATATGCGCAAGATCAACCTCAAGCTCAACCCCGAGAAGTGTGTGTTTGGAGTCCCCTCCGGCAAGCTTCTCGGGTTCTTCGTGTCTCAGCGGGGAATTGAAGCCAATCCCGACAAGATCAAGGCCATCGAGCAGATTGAAGCACCAAAGCGTCAAGGATGTACGAAGACTTGCGGTTCGTAGCTGCTCTCAGCAGGTTTATCTCTAGGTCTGCTGAAGCGCGCCCTGCCATTTTCCAAAATTTTGAAAAAGGCAGGTTCAATGAAATGGACTCCGGAAGCGGAGGCTGCGCTGCAGGACTTAAAGAGATACCTGTCCTCCACCCCAACACTTGTCGCACCTAAGCCACAAGAGAAGTTGCTGCTATATATAGCGGCAACCAATCAAGTGGTTAGTGCTGCATTAGTAGCGGAGAGGGAGGCGGATGATGAGCCAGCAACCACGGCAGATGCATCCAGCGACAAGCAAGAGACTTCACCGGCAAGCTCTGGTCCCGACAAAGATGGATCTGCACAGGCGCATGAGAAGATGCAGAAAAGAATGGTGCAGCGCCCAGTTTACTTTGTCAGTTCCCTTTTGCAGGGGGCTAGGTCAAGGTACTTGGTGTGCAGAAATTGCTTTTTGGCCTTCTCATGGCCTCGAGAAAGCTGCGCCATTACTTCCAAGCACATGAAATCACAGTCGTCACTCGTTTTCCGCTGAAGAGGATACTGCAAAATCCAGAAGCAACAGGCAGGATTGTCGAGTGGGCACTGGAACTGTCAAGCTTTGACATCAAGTTTGAGAGCACTTCAACTATCCAAAGCAGAGCATTGGCGGAGTTCATAGCAGAATGGACGCCAACACAAGATGAAGAAATTCCAGAAACGAGCATCCCCGTCAAGGAAGCAAGCAGAGAGTGGCTGATGTACTTTGATGGTGCTTTCTCGCTGCAAGGCGCCGGTGCTAGCATGCTACTTATTGCACCCACGGAGAGCACCTCAAGTCGTAGTCCAGATGCACTTTCCCAAGGAGCAAGCAACAAACAATACTGCAGAGTATGAAGGTTTGCATGCGGTCTCGAGATCGCAGCAGACCTTGGGATCAAGCTCATTGTCGGGGTGACTCACAGCTTGTCGTCCGCCAAGTGAACAAGAGTTATCAGAGTCCGTTGATGGAAGCTTACGTTGATGAAGTGAGAAAGCTAGAAGAGCACTTTGACGGCCTACAGATGGAACATGTTCCAAGAGCTCAGAACGACATTGCCGATGGCCTGTCGAAGTGCGCCGCACTTAAGTTACCTGTGGAACCAGGGATCTTTGTGCTCAAACTGACTCAACCGTCTGTAACGCCATCAACTGGACAGAACAAGAATAGGAAGTTGATTTCTGGTGACTATTTTCCGGCAGAGCTCCCCGAAGCCGCCGCCAAGAAGGTCCTCAAGATCAACACCAAGGGTGCTGAGGAGCAGTCTGCTCCGGCAAACCCTAGGGTTTGTTCCGTTGAAGCAGACGCTCCCGACAAGTTTTGCTCCGGCAAGCTTGCCGGGGAACGTCAAGCTCCGGCTGAGCCGCATGTCCTCGCCGTAGAAGCGGATGTTCCCGCAGCAGCAGATGTGCCTTTAGTCCTTGTTGTCGAGCCGCAAGCTCCAGCATGGGCACAGCAGATTGTCCGTTTCCTTCAGACAGGAGAACTTCCCGAAGAGCAAGAAGAAGCGGAAAGAGTAGCCCGACAGTCAAGTATGTACCAGTTTGTCGACAACGCACTGTACAGAAGAAGACTCAACGGTGTGAAATTGAAGTGTATTCACCGAGAAGATGGACAATAGCTGTTGGCAGAGATACATGGAGGCATATGTGGTCACCACATTGGAGCAAGAGCACTTGCCGGCAAAGCGTTCCGGCAAGGTTTCTTTTGGCCGACAGCCCTCCAGGATGCAACTGCACAAGTAACCAAGTGTGAAGCGTGTCAGTTCCATTCCCAGCAGATACACCAGCCAGCTCAAGCTCTCCAGACGATCCCTTTATCCTGGCCATTTTCGGTGCGGGGCTCGACATCCTCGGCCCCTTTCTCCGAAGTTGTCGGGGCTTTGAGTACTTATGCGTTGCAATCGACAAGTTCACAAAGTGGCGGAAGTGGAAGCGATGAGGAAGGTGACAGCGATCGGCGATCAAGTTCTTGAGATGATTGTTTGCCGTTTCGGGATCCCTAACAGGATCATCACCGACAACGGCACGCAATTCACGAGCCGCACCTTCATGCGATCGTCCAAGATCTTGGCGACAAGGTTCTGCTTCGCTTCGTTGCTCATCCGAGAAGTAACGGTCAAGCGGAGAGGGCGAATCTTGAAGTGCTGCGCTGGCTCAAGACCAGGACTTTGACAGGCTGCACAAGTGCGAAAGAACTGGATTGAGGAGCTGCCGGCGTTCTTTGGTCGATCAGGGCGACGCCAAATCGAGCCATCGCCGGACACCTTCGCTCTAGTCTATGGAGCAGAGGCGGTTCTCCCCACGGAACTCGTATATGGATCACCTGGAGTGCTCGCTTATGATGAGCTTGAGCAAGAGCAGTTGCGACAAGATGACGCACTGCTCCTTGAGGAGGACCGTCTTCAGTTGCTCTTTGACGAGCTGCTCGATACCAGAAGCTTTGTGCCGCTACCATAGCCGCAAAGTTAATGCCAAGTCTCGAGGAAGGCGACCTTGTTCTTGGCGTTCAGTCCGCCAAGAATTCCAACAAGTTGACGCCTTGAAGTGGGAAGGCCCTTACCGGGTGAAACGAGTCACTAGGCTGGCGCTGTCCGCTTTGAGACCGAAGATGGCATTCGGTGAGAAACTCTGGAACATTGAGCATCTTCGTAAGTTTTACTCAGAGGCGGGTTGCCGAACCTGTTCCGGCAACCACCTTTTGTACAAGTCTTGCCGATGTTGCATGTAATCCTTTGTACAAAGCCGGGCGCAGACCCCGTGCATAAGTAAAGCTCATGTGCTCCGCACATCTTGTCAATTTCATGCTTTCTACTTCCTTTTGCATGTGTTATCTGACACTTTGTGCAGCGCCTACCCCCGGTAAGCAATAACAAGCCATAAGGCTCCATATCTTTATTTTCTCTTCTTTCTTTTTCTCAAAGAAAGGAAGGTTCCCTCGCCCACAAGTTTACCGAGGGGGAAGGAGAAGATAATGGTGTGGACCAAGCGTCGCTCGAGGAAGTTTCACCTTACCGGGAAGCAAACGACAGAAAAGCTAAGTTGCTAAAGTTTGAGCAATTAGTTTTAAAATTTTTAATTTGTTTTCCTCGAACGACCGTGCTTTGTATGGAAAACCTGTGCGCGGAGGAACCAACTCGCAGCTAGTTGCGCCCTTACTTTGTTTCGAGTCCGCTCAACAACTTAAGTGAGCTGCGACTAGTTGCGACAAGGTTTCTTGTCGGCAGCGGCATCGCCAGCAGGCTGCTGACGCCCCGCACTCAACGCTCGCGGCTAAGGTGCCTGCGCCAACAAGTTCCCTAAAAGCGTGGGGCAAAAACATACAAAGGAGGGAATCAAGTAAAGGAAATAACATAGCAATCACCACCCGAAATAGAGTTATATTACAAGATAGCTTGTCGCAGCTCTAATAAATTGTTCTCATAACATGACCAGCAGCGACAAGAAAAAAAAAAGAGAAAACGGGCGGCCTAATCCACGCGATCGCCCTCAACCCTCTTGATCCCGCTCACCTTGTCCACAATGGGTGCGACAAGGGTCTTGAGCGCTTCCACATCAGCATCCGGCGGCAAGGTCTTGAGGACGTTGGCGAGGTTGAGGCCTGGGTTGCGGAAGGCCACCTTCACCAGCACCTTTTGAAGAGCTCCTGCGCAGATCTGGCGCGACTCGTCGGCCAGCTGCTTTGGGATCTTCTCCCGAGTCGCTGGAGGGCCGCCGCCACGCCTTGAAGAACAAGCTGAGCTTGGCGCTGGGTTGGAGGTGCTCATCGGAGGAATACCGAGATCCTCCATCCCTAGCTGCGCCAGCTCACGTCGATGACTGCAGCAACATCCACGAGACCCTCGGTCCGGTGCTCC
Source organism: Aegilops longissima (assembly GCA_021605205.1). Lineage (NCBI taxonomy): Eukaryota > Viridiplantae > Streptophyta > Magnoliopsida > Poales > Poaceae > Aegilops > Aegilops longissima. The sequence continues at coordinate 658,582,694 of CM038677.1, read as the reverse complement.
ACATTCTCCCTAAAAGTGTTCAGGCAGCAGCAAGACGCCAAGCCAGCGCCTCGTCGGCCTTGATCTTCTCCTCCAAGGCCACCTCCGCTCCTCGGCGCCGTCCGGCCCCTGAGTCAAGGTGGTCAGCTTCAACTCAAGATCTGCATTGGAGTCCTTGGCGGCGCTAAGCTCCTTGCTCCTCTCGGCGAGACGACCCTGCAGCTCGCCAAGGGTGTAGGCGTCCTTCTCGCGCTCACGCTTGAGCGCAGCAAGCTCCTCGCCGCTCGCCTTGAGATCAGCCTCCAGCTGCGCCACCTTCGTATCCATCTCCTTCTTGGCGGCCTCGGAAGCTGCGGCAGCATCCTTTGCTTCCTTGAGAGCCCCGCCGAATGTTTGCTCGCGCGCGGCAAGCTCCTCCTCGTGGCTGTCAAGGTTAACCTTTCACTGCGCCAACTTGCCTTCCTGCGCAGACAGCTTCTCGGCAGCAAGCCGCTGTTGCTCTTCAGCTTCAGCCTTCTCGAGGAGGAAAGCTTTGCGCTCCTCGGCGAGTTGCTCCCGCTCCTTTGCCAGGGACTGGAGAGCTTCCTGGTTGAGGCCCCGGAGCTCCTCCACGCGCTTCTCGATGTCTGCTCCCTCCTTCGCGACAAGCGCTTCTCGGGACTCCAGCTTGGCCTGTCGAGCGCGGTAGAGCGACAACAGCTTCCGCAGCAACTGCTCCTCCTCGGGCTTCGCCGCTGCTGCTGCTCGGCGTCGACCAGCGTCCCAGCCAAGGCGAGCAACTCTTCATCAAAGGTCTCTCCTTCGATCGGCGCCCTGGAGCTCGACGCCCAGGGGAGCTTGATGAAGACGCCCTCGCCGGCCTTCAAATAGGCGCCGGGCTGGGGCTCTTCGGAGCCTGACGCGGCGGCAGCGACGGAGGGATCGGCGGTCGGCGTAGCGCCTGACGCTCCTGCGGCCTCGGGGCCGTTAGTGCGATCGTCGGACCCCTCGCCAGCTTCTGCGGCGGCAGATTTGGCGGCCTCTCCGCCAGCGGGATCATCAGCGCCGGTTTCTTATTTGGCGACGGCGGCGGCGTCAGTATTGCCGCGCGCGTCCTCCTCGCCGGCGACCTCGGTCTCCATTGGCTCTGTGGCAGATGGATATGACGACCGGAAAAGAAAGAAAAGTCAAGCAAATATCCAAAAAGAAAATCAGAAGAAGAAGAACACAAGGGAAGTTTTCAAGCAAGAGGATTACCTGTACTAGGATCTGCAGCCGTGGTCTCAACCACCGGAGGGTCGCTGGCGCTATCCCTTGCCGGAGAACTGCCCCTTGCCGGAGAAGTCTCCCTTGCCGGAGAACGCTCCCTTGCCGGGGAATCCTCCCTTGGCGGTGTAGTCGAAGCAGATGGCATTTCGGGAGCGGCTTCCGGGCACTCCTGGTGAGACCGCTCTGCTCCTACACAAACCGACAGTCAGATATCAGCAAAGAAAGAGCACCCATGCACGCCTAACAGCAGGAAGTAAACCATATACTTACGATGGGGGCTGCGCTGGGGGCTGCTTTGAGGAAGAGTTGCCGGGTCCGGCAAGGTGGTCTCGGACGCGCCTCCTGCTGTCGCGCTGGGTTCGTCCTCGATGACAATCACCGGGACCTTGGCTCTCTTCGACGCTCTCTGGGCCAGCGTCCTGAAAAGGAATGGGTTCAGAGTGAAGCAAATCAGATACAAGACAAAGCAACAAATTGAAGAACTACAAGTACAGCAAAGAATCTTACTCTTCTTCTTCCTCGTCGGAGCTGAGCGCGGAGAGGTCGAAGTTCGGCCCACCCTCGGCGCGACGAGGCGGAGGAGTAGGTTCCCTTGGCCGCTTGGCGGAGCAGAGCGGTGGTCCGGAGGGCCCGCTCCGATTACCGCAGCAGCGTGAGGTTCTCCAGCAACAAGTGCTCGCCCAGCGGTGGAGCGCAGCGTCGCTGGCGCGGCGGCTGTTGGCCCGTCTGCCGCCCCGCTACGTCTCCGGCCTTGCGAAGACGCCTTCTTCATGGAGCTGGGGGCTCCGCTTGCGGCAAGCTGTCTGAAGGTGGGGAGGAGGCGCCCTCGGCGGGCTCGCTCGACTCAGCTTCAGGCTCGACAAGCTCTTCCTCGCCGGCAAGCTCCCCTCGCTCGACAAGGCTTGCCGCCTCTGCTGCCTCTGCCTCCTCCATGGTGAATCCGAACTCGCCTGCGGTAGCAGCTGCTGCCGCCTCTTCCAGCCTGGTGGCGATGCGCTGCATCTCATCATCGGTGGTGTCGCGGGTGAGGTTCTTCTGTTCGTCGGGGCGGACCGGCACTTCTACCAGGCCGTCAAAGAACTCCCACACGATGTCGTCTGCAGGCTCTTGCCAAATTGGGACAATTCCATGCGAGTCGCACAGCGGCATCATTGCACGGATGCGGTCGAGCGAGGAATTGTTGCACAGCGGAACTACACCCCTCGGCAACCTGAACATTTCAGGATGATCGGGATCGTGCTTGAACAGTTCCAAGAGCATCGCATCCAGTTCCAAGATAGTGAAGTTGAAGTTGAGGCCCGGGCGCAGCCTCATGATATCCGCCGCATTCTGGAACTCCCAGGCGGGTCTCCTCCTCTCCTGCAGGGGGCGATGCGGCGGCGAAGAAAGTCTGCGCCAACGGCGCCTGATGGAGCCCCGCAAGCCTAAGGAGTAGGATCCTGGTGACGGCAATCTTCAGCCTAGCGTCTTCCGGGGCCACGCTGCTCCAATCGTTGCCGCGCACTACTGGGGCTTGGCGCTGGGCGGTAAATGGCTGCGGGTTCTCCTCGACAACCCAGCACCAGTCTGCTCTCCATTCATCCCACTTGTTGCGGAGCTCTCCCTCCAGATAAGCTTCTTTCTTGCCGGTTCTCGAGATCCAAGCGATTCCGCCGGAAAGAGGCTCCCCTCTCTCAACTCGAGGCATAAAGAAGTGGCGGAAAAGAGCTACGTTTGGATGGACTCCGACAAAGTTTTCGCAGAGATGTGCGAAAACTGCCATGGTCAGAATGGCATTGGGGGTGAAGTCAAGGAGGCGGAACCCGTAGGTGTTCATGATATCACAGAAAAATTCAGAGAAAGGCGGGCGAGCCCGCATAAGAACAGCGAAGAAGGATATCCACTCGGGCCGCCCGAAGGCAGCTGGGAGTACCTTCGTGCGCGGATGCGCCGCGTCTCCGTCGACCGAAAGAGGTAGTAGTACTCCCTCGGATCCTTCAAGGCGAGCCGGGGGAGATTGCCGCTCCTTCGCAGCGCCCATGAGCCGCTGCGCCTCGGCCGACTTCACGACCTTCCCCTTGTCGGCTTTCGGAGCCATGGCGGAGGTGGTGGGGGAGATCGACGGCGTTGGTGATGCTGGTGGCGATGGGGGGCGGAGCGCTGCCCTCTTTTCAGCCTTGGGAAGAAGGGGGGAGCGATGGAGGTTTTCGAGATTGGAGTAGCAACCAGCGTGATGGGCGAACTGCCCCTGTTTCCCCTGCTTATAAAGAGGGAGGGGGCGGACGTTCCGTCTTTCCAAATAAAGAAACCACCCACGATCTCTCCCACGACGCCGCATCCGACGCGTGCCGTTCGTGGGGGGCGTGGTGGGTCCGGAATGGGGCATGGCGTAACCCAGGCCGCGTGTGCCCGTGCCCTGTTTTGGGCCTGGCCCAACAGCGCTCGGCACCGTGTGTGGCCCAGGCCCGGGGGCTCCTGTCGGTGTACTAGAGTAGGGGTACCCTAGTATCCCGAACTCGTGCACGGGCAGTTGCAGCATCCCGCGGCAAGGCTTGCCAGGTGACCGCCAAGGCCCTCCGTGGTTCCTTTGGAGCCATTCAAGAACAAGGCCCCGGCAAGAGGAGCTTGCCGGGAAGGCCAACCAAGGCATGACCAAAACATTCAAGCCAAGGAGACAAGGCCCCGGCAAGAGGAGCTTGTCGGGAAGGCCAACCAAGGCATGACCAAAACATTCAAGCCAAGGAGACAAGGCCCCGACAAGAGGAGCTTGCCGGGAAGGCCAACCAAGGCATCTCAAGGAACTTGCCGCGACGCGCCACGCGTCCCGGCAAGGCCCGGTGAGCGACAAGCTTCCGGACGCGACAAGACAACGACCGCGGCAAGGCGCTTGCCGCGGTCGGCCACCACTCTGTACCCGCGCTCCAGCACATTCACCAACGTGTCGCCATGGGACCTTTCGGTAGCGCCGTGGCAAGAGGTCTGTCTTGCCAGCGGTGCGCGGTGGCAAGCGACGCGACAAGATTACCATCATGGCAGCGGTGGCGTCCCCGACGGTCCTTTTTGCCTTTGTTTGGGCGACGCAGACGGGCATTTAATGCCTTTGTCCCTGCCGTCGTGGTTAGGTATGGTACATCTTTGTACAAGTAGTTGTACCAACCACAATTCTTTTCCCATTTTACCCTTGTCTACGTTGCCACCTGTCGGAGACCCTTTAGCATATAAAAGGAGGCCCATGCGCGTGGGGGGGTTCAAGGCGAAAACACTCACGGTAGGTCTCAAGTAGCAGCTGGTGTGTCTTTGTAGCACTCAGCGCTCCCAAGCAAGAACTCAATACACTCAGACATGCAGCAGTAGGAGTGTTATCTCTCCGGAGAGCTCCGAAGCTGGGTAAACTGCTCGTGTGCTTCGCCTCGATCCGCTCTTCGTGCGATCTCCGCCCCCCGCCGAACCGAAAGGGGCTCGGTCCGCCGGTCCCATAGGTGTTCGTGGATCAGCTTCCCCGACACCATCTCACGTGATGATCGGACATGGTTTAGTTGATTTGGATCACATGATCATTTAGATGACTCGAGGGATGTCTATATAAGTGGTAGTTCTTAAGTAATATGATTAATTGAACTGAATTTATCATGAACTTAGTCCTGACAGTATTTGCATATCTATGTTGTAGATCAATAGCTCGCGTATAGCTCCCCTATTTTATTTTTGATATGTTCCTAGAGAAAATTAAGTTGAAAGATTATAGTAGAAATTATGTGGACTGGGTCCGTGATCTGAGGATTATCCTCATTGCTGCATAGAAGAATTATGTCCTTGATGCACCACTAGGTGACGAACTTGTTGCAGGAGCAGATGTAGACATTATGAATGTTTTACAAGCTCGGCATGATGACTACTTGATAGTTTAGTGCACCATGCTCTACGGCTTAGAACCGGGACTTCAAAAATGTTTTGAACGCCACGGAGCATATGAGATGTTCCAAGAAGCTGAAAATGATATTTCAGACTCATGCCCGTGTTAAGAGGTATGAGACCTCTGACAAGTAGTTTGCCTACAAGATGGAGGAGAATAGCTCAACCAGTGAGCATGTGCTTAGAATGTCTAGGTACTACGCTTGAATCAAGTGGCAGTTAATCTTCCAGTTAATAAAGTGATTGACAAAGTTCTCTAGTCACTATCACCAAGTTACTAGAACTTCGTGATGAACTATAATATGCAAGGGATGACAGAAACGATTCCCAAGCTCTTCGCGATGCTGAAATCAGCGAAGGTAGAAATCAAGAAATAGCATCAAGTGTTGATGGTTTACAAAGACCACTAGTTTCAAAAGAAAGGCAAGGGAAAGAAAGGGAAACTTCAAAAAGAATGGCAAGAAAGTTTCCACTCCCATGAAGAAGCCCAAAGCTAGACCCAAGCCTGAAACTGAGTGCTTCTACTGCAAAGGAAATGGTCACTAGAAGTGAAAATGCCCTAGATACTTGGCGGATAAGAAGGATGGAAAAGTGAACAAAGGTATATTTGATATACATGTGATTGATGTGTACTTTACTAGTTTTTATAGCAACCCCTCGGTATTTGATATTGGTTCAGTTGCTAAGAGTAGTAACTCGAAATAGGAGTTGCAAAACAAAAAGAGATTAGTTAAGGATGTGGTGACGATGTGTGTTGGAAGTAATTCCAAGGTTGATACGATCACCATCGCACACTCCCTCTAAATTCGGGATTAGAATTGGACCTAAATAAATGTTATTTGGTGTTTGCGTTGAGCACTAATATGATTAGATCACGCTTATTGCAATACGGTTATTCATTTAAGTCGGAGAATAATTGTTGTTCTGTTTATATGAATAAAACCTTCTATGGTCATACACCCAATGTGAATGGTTTGTTGAATCTCGATCATGGTGATACACATATTCATAATATTGATGCCAAAAGATGCAAAGTTGATAATGATAGTGCAACATATTTGTGGCACTACCATTTAGGTCATATTGGTGTAAAGCGCATAAAGAAACTCCACGCGGATGGACTTTTGGAATCACTTGATTATGAACCATTTGATGCTTCCGAACCATGCCTCATGGGCAAGATGACTAAAACTCCGTTCTCCGGAACAATGGAGCGAGCCACTGACTTATTGGAAATAATACATACCGATGTATGCGGTCCGATGAATGTTGAGGCTCGCGGCGGGTATCATTATTTTCTGACCTTCACATATGATTTGAGAAGATATGGGTATATCTACTTAACGTAACACAAGTCTGGAACATTTGAAAAGTTTAAAGAATTTCAGAGTGAAGTGGAGAATCATCGTAACAAGAAAATAAAGTTTCTACGATCTGATCGCGGAGGCGAATATTTGAGTTACGAGTTTGGCCTTCATTTAAAACAATGTGGAATAGCTTCACAAATCACGCCACCTGGAACACCATAGCGTAATGGTGTGTCCGAACGTTGTAACCGTACTTTATTGAATATGGTGCGATCTATGATGTCTCTTACCGATTTACCACTATCATTTCGGGGTTATGCATTAGAGACGCTGCATTCACGTTAAATAGGGCACCATCTAAATCCATTGAGATGACACCGTATGAACTATGGTTTGGCAAGAAACCTAAGATGTCATTTCTTAAAGTTTGGGATTGCGATGCTGATGTAAAAAGCTTCAGCCTGATAAGCTCGAACCCAAATCGGAGAAGTGCGCCTTCATAAGATACCCAAAAGAAACTGTTGGGTACACCTTCTATCACAGATCCGAAGGCAAGAACTTTGTTGCTAAGAATGGATCCTTTCTAGAGAATGAGTTTTTCTCGAAAGAAGTGAGTGGGAGGAAAGTAGAACTTGATGAGGTAATTTTACCTTCTCTTGAATTGGAAAGTAGCTCATCACAGAAAACCGTTCCCGTGATGCCTACACCAACTAGTGAGGAAGCTAATGATAATGATCATGAAACTTCAGATCAAGTTACTACTGAACCTCGTAGGTCAACCAGAGCACGTTTCGCACGAGAGTTGTACAGTAATCCTGTTCTGGAAGTCATGTTACTAGACTATGACGAACCTGTGAATTATGAGGAAGTGATGATGAGCCCAAATTCCGCGAAATGGCTTGAGGCCGTGAAATCTGAGATGGGATCCATGTATGAGAACAAAGTATGGACTTTGGTTGACTTGCCCGATGATCGTCAAGCCATAGAGAATAAATGGATCTTCAAGGAGAAGACTGACGCTGATGGTAATGTTACTGTCTACAAAGCTCGACTTGTTGTGAAAGGTTTTCGACAAGTTCAAGGAGTTGATTACGATGAGACCTTCTCACCCATAGCGATGCTTAAGTCTTTCCAAATCATGTTAGTAATTGCCGCATTTTATGATTATGAAATCTGGCAAATGGACGTCAAAACTGCATTTCTTAATGGATTTCTTAAAGAAAGAGTTGTATATGATGCAACCAGAAGGTTTTGTCGATCCTAAAGGTGCTAACAAAATGTGCAAGTTCCAGCGATCCATCTATGGACTGGTGCAAGCATCTCGGAGTTGGAATATACGCTTTGATCAGTTGATCAAAGCATATGGTTTTATACAGACTTTTGGAGAAGCCTGTATTTACAAGAAAGTGAGTGGGAGCTCTGTAGCATTTCTAATATTATATGAGGATGACATATTGTTGATTGGAAATGATATAGAATTTCTGGATAGCATAAAGGATACTTTAAAGGATTTTTTCAAAGAAAGACCTTGGTGAAGCTACTTACATATTGGGAATCAACATCTATAGAGATAGATCAAGATGCTTGATAAGATTTTTCAAGGAGTACATACGATGACAAGATTTTGAAGTAGTTCAAAATGGAACAATCAAAGAAGGAGTTCTTGCCTGTATTGCAAGGTGTAAAATTGAGTAAGACTCAAAACCCGACCTCGGTTAAAAATACAAAGAGAATGAAAATCATTCCCTATGCCTCGGCCATAGGTTCTATAAAGTATGCTATGATGTGTACCAGACCTATTGTGTACCTTGCCATGAGTTTGGCAAGGGGGTACGATAGTGATCCAGGAGTGGATCACTGGACAGCGGTCAAAGTTATCCCTAGTTACCTAAGAGGACTAAGGAAATATTTCTCGGTTATGGAGGTAATAAAGAGTTTGTCATAAAGAGTTACGTTGATGCAAGCTTTTACACCGATCCGGGTGACTCTGAGTCTCAATCAGGATACATATTGAAAGTGGGAGCAATTAGCTAGAGTAGCTCCATGCAGAGCATTATAGACATAGAAAATTTACAAAATACATATGGCTCTAAATGTGGCAGATCCATTGACTAAACTTCTCTCACAAGCAAAACATGATCACACCTTAGTACTCTTTGGTTGTTAATCACATAGCGATGTGAACTTGATTACTGACTCTAGTAAACCCTTTGGGTGTTAGTCACATGGCGATGTGAACTAATCACATAAAGATGTGAACTATTGGTATTAAATCACATGACGATGTGAACTAGATTATTGACTCTAGTGCAAGTGGGAGACTGAAGGAAATATGCCCTAGAGGCAATAATAAAGTTGTTATTTATATTTCCTTATATCATGATAAATGTTTATTATTCATGCTAGAATTGTATTAACCGGAAACTTGATACATGTGTGGATACATAGACAAAATACAGTGCCCCTAGTAAGCCTCTACTAGACTAGCTCGTTAATCAAAGATGGTTAAGTTTCCTAACCATAGACATGTGTTGTAATTTGATGAACGGGATCACATCATTAGGAGAATGATGTGATGGACAAGACCCATCCGTTAGCTTAGCATAATGATCGTTAAGTTTTATTGCTATTGCTTTCTTCATGACTTATACATAATCCTTCGACTATGAGATTAAGACACTCCCAAATACCGGAGGAATACCTTGTGTGCTATCAAACGTCACAACGTAACTGGATGATTATAAAGATGCTCTACAGGTATCTCCGAAGGTGTTTGTTGGGTTGGCATATATCAAGATCAGGATTTGTCACTCCGAGTATCGGAGAGGTATCTCTGGGCCCTCTCGGTAGTGCACATCATAATAAGCCATGCAAGCAATGTGACTAATGATTTAGTCGCGGGATGATGCATTACAGAATGAGTAAAGAGACTTGCGGGTAATGAGATTGAACAAGGTACGAAGATACCGACGATCGAATCTCGGGCAAGTAACAAACCGATAATAAAGGGAATTACGTATGTTGTCATTGCGGTACGACCGATAAAGATATTCGTAGAATATGTAGGAACCAATATGAGCATCCAGGTTCCGCTGTTGGTTATTGACCGAAGAGGTGTCTCGGTCATGTCTACATAGTTCTCGAACCCGTAGGGTCCGCACGCTTAACGTTCGATGACGATTTTGTATTATATGAGTTATGTGATTTCGTGACCGAATGTTGTTCAGAGTCCCGGATGAGATCACGGACATGACGATGAGTCTCGAAATGGTCGATAGGTAAAGATTCATATATAGGACGATAGTATTTGGACACCAGAAGTGTTCCGGGGGTATCGGGTACGTATCGGGTCACCGGAAGGGGTTCCGGGCTACCCCCGGCAAACTATATGGGCCTATTGGGCCAAGAGGGGAAACGCGGCAGCCAGCATGGGCTGCTGCGCCCCCCTTGCTGGCCGAATAGGAAGGGGAAGGGAAAAGGGGAAGAGAGAAGGAAGGGTAGGCAATTCGGCCTCCCCCTTCCTTCCCTCCTCTCTTCCCCTTCCTTCCCTCTCGGGGGGCCGAATTGGACAAGGCCCTGAAGTAGGACTCCTGCTACTTGGGGCGCCCCATGGCTGCCCCCTCACCCTCCCACCTATATATATGTGGGGAGGGGGTGCCTAGAACACACAACAAACATTGTTAGCCGTGTGTGGCGCGCCCTCCATGGTTTACGCCTCCGGTGATATTCACGTAGGGCTCAGGCGAAGCCCTGCGCGGATCACTTCACCATCACCGTCACCACACCGTCGTGTCGACGGAACTATCCCTCGACACTTTGCTGGATCAAGAGTTCGAGAGACGTCATCGAGCTGAACGTGTGCAGAACTCAGAGGTGCCGTATGTTCGGTACTTGATCGGATGGATCGAGAAGAAGTTCGACTACATCAACCGCGTTGTCAAACGCTTCCGCTTTCGGTCTAAGAGGGTACGTGGACACACTCTCCCCCTCTCGTTGCTATGCATCTCCTAGATAGCTCTTGCGTGAGCGTAGGAATTTTTTTTTGAAATTGCATGCTACGTTCCCCAACACTTTTCTTGATTATAATGCTTTGGTACGCTGTCAGTTTCTTGTGAGGAACGAATAGTCCCTCCTGTACCGACTAATCTTTGACCGGCAGCATGTTGTCCATATCGCTCTTCCTGCTCCTGCCTTCTTTAACTTTCAGGTCAGAGGGAGATATTTTATAACCAGAGAGGAGGCAACGAGTATGAGAGAGAGGTGGAGGCCGCTCGCCTCCATGCTGCAGCCCTTCAGCCAGTAGCTGCCGCATCCCAGTACAACCCCGACTACAAATTTGGATATCTGCCAGGCCAGCCTTGGCCTTAGACCAACTTTTGGGGGAGTACGTATTTCTCACCGACATTACATTCACATTCACACACTCATTCCAGTTATCGGTGTTCATACTTTTTCATTGTATTATCCATGCTAGATTATTTTCTTTTTCCCGCTTTCTTCTTGTGTGTTTTAAAAACTTTGAGAAAAACCAAAAAAATTAGTTGTAGCTTATGTTTAGTTTCCTTTCCATGTTTTTAGTAGTAGTATTAAATAAAACCCAAAAAGATTTCTCGTTCTTCTGTTGCTTGTCGGGAGCTTTCCCATGTAAATAGTTTTTCTCGTTCTTGTTTTACTTCCTTCAGAAAAACAAAAACTCCAAAAACATTTTAGTGTGTTTCTTTGAAATTCTTTTTCCTTTCTTTGGGTCGAGAGTAGGAGACCACGATGAAAATGATGAGTGGCTCTCATATGCATTATTGTTGATCTAACAAAGGGGTCATATTACCTTGTCATCTCCTTTGAATAAATGTTTGCAGATTCCAGCTTAGTCCAATGCACGTACACGCTTATTATTATTCACACTGTTCGGTCGTGCAAGTGAAAGGCAATAATGATGATATATGATGAAATGATTGAGATGAGGAAAAGCTGGTATGAACTCGACCTATCTTGTTTTTGTAAATATGATTAGTTCATCATTCTTGATTCAGCCCGTTGTGAATGAAACATGTTTGCAATGACAATTAGCGATTATAGTTACTCATGCCATGCTTAATCAGCTAGGAGTTTATAATGGTTTACCTTGTGTGCCAACATGCTTTTAAAATGATTGTGATGTAGTATGATAGGATGGTATCCTCCTCTGAATGATTTTAGTGGCTTGACTTGGCACATGTTTGTGCATGTAGTTAAAACAAAATCAACATAGCCTCCACAATATTTATGTTCATGGTGATTTATATCCTACTCATGCTTGCACTCAATGTTGGTTAATCTCAATGCATGTTTATGACTGTTGTCGCTCTCTAGTTGGTCGCTCCTTAATCTCTTGCTAGCCTTCACTTGTGCATCCATATCCATAAATCCAAAGTTGTTCCATATGAGTCCACCATACCTACCTATATGCGGTATTTACCTGCCATTCCAAGTAAATTTGCATGTGTCAAACTCTAAACCTTCAAATGATAATCTGTTTTGTATGCCTGAATCACTCATGTAGCGATTGGGGGCTGTCAGTATCTTCCATGCTAGGTGGGTTATTCTCACGATGAGTGGACCCCGCTCGTCATTCACGAGAAAGTGGCTGGTAATTGGGATGCCCAGTTCCATGCTCAAATCAAATCAAAATATAACTTCAATTAAAACTCCCCCAGGATTGTTGTTAGTTGGACGGTACCCGTTGTTTCGGACCAGCCATGGAATGTGCTTGTTGGTGGAGGGGGAGTAAAAACTTTACCATCTGTTTGGGAACCGCCTATAATGTACCTTGTATGGAAGATACCGAGATCTCTTGGTCGTTATGTTGACAATGAAAGCATACCGCTCAAAATTATATTCATCTCTATTTAAAAGCTCAAGCTCTGGCACCTCTGCAAATCCCTGCTTCCCTCTGTGAAGGGCCTATCTACTTACTTTTATGATGAGTCAGCATCCTCTTATAAAAAGCACCAGTTAGAGAGCACCACTGCCATTTGTATGCATTATTATTAATTGATATTGAGTATGACTGTGACTGGATCTATTTTACCATGAATTACAATGTCTAGTCAGTCCTTGATCTTCAGGGTGCTCTGCATTTATGTTTTTACTGTCTCAGAAAGGGCTAGCGAGATACCATTCTGTTATATCATATCATGATTGTTTTGAAAAATTGTTGTCATCTGAGACTTATTATAATTGCTCGCTAGTTGATTATGCCATTGATATGAGTAAATGTAAGACCTAAATGTTATTGTGAATATGGTTAGTACATAATCTTTGCTAAAAACCTGAATGCTGGCTTTACATATTTGCAACAACAAGATCAAATAGAGTTTGTAAAAGTTTTTTTTATCACTTTCAGTTTGTCAACTGAATTGCTGGAGGACAAGCAATGGGTTAAGCTTGGGGGAGTTGATATGTCTCCACCGTATCTACTTTTCCAAACTCTTTTGCCCTTGTTTGGGACTCTAATTTGCATTTGAATGGAACTAACCCGGACTGACACTGTTTTCAGTAAGATTGCCTTGGTGTTATTTTTGTGCAGAAATAAAAGTTCTCGGAATGACCTGAAAATCCACGGAGAATATTTTTGGAAAATATAAAAAATATTGGCAAAAGAATCAACTGGAGGGGACCCACCTGCGGTCCACAAGGGTGGAGGGCGCGCCCCCTGCCTTGTGGGTCCCCTGGACCTCCACCGACCTCAACTCCAACTCCATATATTCACGTTCAGGGAGAAAAAAAATCAGAGAGAAGGATTCATCGCGTTTTACGATATGGAGCAGCCGTCACCTCTTGTTCTTCATTGGGAGGGCAGATCCGGAGTCCGTTCAGGGCTCTGAAGAGGGAAAATCATCGCCATTATCATCACCACCCTTCCTCCATCACCAATTTCATGATGCTCACCGCCGTGTGTAAGTAATTCCATCATAGGCCTGCTGGATGGTGATGGGTTGGATGAGATTTATCATGTAATCGAGTTAGTTTTGTTAGGGTTTGATCCCTAGTATCCACTATGTCCTGAGATTGAGGTTGATATGACTTTGCTATGCTTAATGCTTGTCACTAGGGCCCGAGTGCCATGATTTCTGATCTGAACCTATTATATTTTCATGAATATATGTGTGTTCTTGATCCTATCTTGCAGGTTGTGGACACCTATTACGAGTTATGATCCGCATACCCCAAGGTGACAATAATTGGGATTCTTTCATATGATTATCGTAGTTTGAGGAGTTCATGTATTCACTAAGTGCTAATGCTTTGGTCCGGTTCTCTATTAAAAGGAGGCCTTAATATCACTTAGTTTCCATTAGGACCCCGCTGCCACGGGAGGGTAGGACAAAAGATGTCATGCAAGTTCTTTTCCATAAGCATGTATGACTATATTCGGAATACATACCTACATCATATTGATGAATTGGAGCTAGTTCTATGTAGCGACCAGACCTCAAACAGTCTGATCTCTGTGCTCAGTGTCATCCCTGGATCAGTAATGCTAACACCACACAGTACTCGGAGGATTTATAACAGAGTAGCAATCACACACTTATTACAATCAAATGTATCAAGAGAGAACTTAATAAAATAAATATGGCTTAAGGCCATCTAAATACGATAACAGCGGAAGGCTTGGAAGAATAAGCGAGTCCATCAACTCCAACGGCATCACTGAGTATAGAACCACCACCTAAGCACCATACTCGTCGTCTGAAAAGTCTGCAACATGAAACGTTGCAGCCCGAAAACGGGTCAGCACATGGAATATGCTTGGCAATGTAACACATAGAGAATAATGGAAGAATAAGCCTATACTACATGCATATATGGCTGGTGGAAAGCTCTATGGTTACAGTTTTGCGTAAAGCCAATTTTTCCCTACTGCAAAGGAATAAATTTATTTAACTATCATGGTGGTTGTGAAACATTGAGAATGGTTGACAGCATTCTCAATCCCAATTAAAAATACTCAGTAAAAACCCAACAATATTAATTATAAGTAACATGATGAGATTCACATGATATCCAAGTACTAGATACTCAAGATGTCCATAACCGGGGACACGGCTAACCATGATTAGTTTATACACTCTGCAGAGGTTTGTGCACTTTTCCCCACAAGACTCGATCTCCTCCGTTTGATTTCTCGCACTACATGGTGTTTGAGAAACGGATGACCGAGACATAGTCTTTCAGAAGCGCTAGCACCTTACATGTGGGTAGACCGTACCAACCAACTAAGAGTTCGCACAACTTAGTCAACTATGCTAGAGCCCATAGTAGCATGTGGCTGCACACGGAAGTTTCTAGTGTGAATAATCTCATGATCCCTTTGAGCCCGGGTGGCGGTCCAAGAAATCTGAGCAAGTCTGATGGAAACCAGTGCCTCAATCCACCCAGATGTGTGTTTAAGTTGCCACCTTAAATAAACCATTAATTTAACAATCTCACATCTGTCATGGATACACTCACCCAATCCACGTCTACTAGCATAGCATGGCACAATAAGCAAACGTAGAAGTAACTCCCAAGGGTTTGATAATAAAACAGGTAATAGGTACTACCTCAATCTACTTCCCATCCCACAATTTAATTTGATCCTAACCATGCAATATTTGAGGATAGATCTAATGCATAAAAACTGGTTATGAAAAGTATATGATCAAAGTGTTACTTGCCTTGCTGATGATCCGCGAAACCTAGAGACTCGAAGTAACAGGCGGCGCACTCCGGATATTCTATCGCAGACAAACAAACAAGCATACAATAAGTATTCATCTAATGCACAGGTAAAACTCAAATAGAAGATCTAACCAGATAGTTCAACTTAAGAACTCCGGTTTGCAAAAAGAATCAAATCAAACGAAGCAACGAAAGTCAAACGGCGAAAGAAAACAGCTTCGTTTTACTAATCTGGATCTAAGTCAAATTTTACAGAAGCAAAAACTTGTTTAAGTTGGTTATTCAGAAAGAGGGCTTCGAGACGAAACTCCAGGCGCTTGAATCGCCTGATTCCGATAAACGAGCGAAAGGTTATACTAAAACGAAAATCGGATCAGGAATCGCGATCAGAAAATCGCGGATTAAATCCGAGAAAAAGGAAAACGACGAACAGGTTAACGAATGGACGTTCGTTAACTAAATTAATTTGACGTACGCGTTCGTTTAAAACGAACGAATGAACGTTCGCTATTTAACCTAAACCGGAAAAAAACCGAAACTAAAAAAACGAAACTAAAAAGCCCGAAAATAAACCGAAGAAAAACCGCCGGGTTTTTAGAAAAACCGGCGGCACGGTTTTCGTGGCGGTGGCGAACCTCGTCCGTGGGATCCGTGACGGTGGCGGCGGGTCCCATGGGTCGGTAGTATGGCGGGTCCGTCATGGCGGCGGCAAGTGGCCAAGTGGTCGGTCAAGCTGGTCGAGGGTTAGGGTTTGGCCCCGGGTGGGCCGGCTTATAAAACCACCTCGGGCGGAGTCTGGCGGACACGGCCCATAGTTCTTCTATGCTGCTTTTTTAAATAAATAATTTCACGCAGAAGAAAAATAAAAAGAAATACTAAACGGACTCCAAAAATCCCGAAATAAATTTTCCCCGGCTTCTAAAATCAAGCTGGACAAGATGAACATTTATTTGGGGCCTAAATGCAATTTTGGAAAACGCGCATTTTTTCTAAATTCAAATAAAAATGCGAAAAACTCCAAAATAAAATCTTATTTGATTTTATTATTAAATCTTCATTATTTCTTTATTTTGGGAAAGTCATTTTATTCCCTCTCTCAAATTTTGATAGTAGAAATAATTGAAGATAAAATAATTAAAATCAAATGATCCTATTTTCAAAATTTGAGAAAACTCAAATATGAAAATAACGAAATCCCCAACTCTCTCCGTGGGTCCTTGAGTTGAGTAAAATTTCTAGGATTGAGCAAAAATGCAACAAAAAATATGATATGCAAAGATGCTCTATGTATAACATTCCAAATTGAAAATTTGGGTTGTTACAAACCTACCCCCTTAAGATGAATCTCGCCCCCGAGATTCGGGTTGGCTAGAAAATAGGTGAGGGTGGTCCTTAAGCAGATCTTCCTCTCGCTCCCAGGTGGCTTCATCCTCAGTATGGTGGCTCCACTGAACTTTGCAAAACTTAATGACCTTGCTGCGGGTGAGTCGGCTGGCATACTCCAGAATCTTAACTGGTTTCTCCTCGTAGGTCAAATCCTTATTCAACTGAATCGCCTCTAGTGGCACAGTATCTCTCAGTGGTATATTCGCCATCTCTGCGTGACACTTCTTCAACTAGGATACATGAAACACATCATGAACACCTAACAAACCTTCGGGTAATTCCAACTTGTACGCAACTTCTCCCATACGCTCCAAAACTTTGTATGGTCCCACAAAACGTGGCACTAATTTTCCTTTAACACCAAAACGCTTAACTGCTCGAAGCGGAGATACTCGAAGATAAACTCTGTCTCGGCTTCGTATTCTGTCTCCTTGCGTTTTGAGTCTGCATAGCTCTTCTGTCTAGACTGGGCTACCTTGAGCCTATCGCGAATTAACTTTACTTTCCGTTCAGACTCCTTAATCAAATCCGGTCCAAACAACTGGCGGTCTCCAACTTCATCCCACAACAACGGGGTCCTGCACCTCCTTCCGTACAAGGCTTCGAAAGGGGCCATCTTCAAATTAGTTTGGTAGCTGTTGTTATAAGAAAACTCCGCATATGGCAAGTTATCATCCCAACTTGATCCATAATACAAAGCACAAGCTCTAAGCATATCCTCCAAAATCTGGTTAACTCTCTCTGTTTGTCCATCTATCTGTGGATGAAAAGCTGTGCTAAACTCCAGCCTAGTTCCCAAAGTTTCATGCAACTGCTTCCAGAACTTTGAGGTGAATTGGGTTCCTCTATCTGATACGATACTCCTCGGAACTCCATGCAAGCATACAATCCTTGTCATGTATTTCTTAGCCAATTTGGCACTGCTATAGGTAGTCTTTACTGGAATGAAATGAGCTACCTTCGTCAAACGATCGACTACAACCCAAATCGAGTCATAGCCAGCACGGGTCCTGGGCAATCCCGTGATGAAATCCATACCTAGTTTGTCCCACTTCCATTCGGTATAGGCAATGGCTGTAATAATCCTGCTGGCTTCGATGTTCGCCTTTACCCTCGACATACGTCCATGCATCGCTACATACTCTGCAATATCCTTCTTCATTCCGGTCCACCAGAAAGTATCCTTCAAATCCAAATACATCTTGGTATTTCCGGGGTGGATCGAATATGGCGAATCATGTGCCTCTTGCAAAATCAACTTCCGAATCTCCGGGTCATTGGGCACATAAACACGGTCTTCAAACCATAAGGTATCGTGCTCATCCTCACGAAATCCCTTTGCTTTTCCCTTGCTCATCCTCTCCTTAATAGAAGCAACTTCCTTATCTGTCCTTTGAGCTTCTCTGATTTTGTCCATCAAAGTAGATTGGATCTCCAATGCTGCTACATAGCCTCGCGGAACTATTTCCAAGCATAGCTCCCGAAATTCCTCGGCTAATTCCTTTGGAACCTCCGGTCATTAGTGTGTTGACATGACTCTTACGGCTCAATGTGTCTGCTACCACGTTAGCCTTTCCGGGGTGGTAATGCAATCTCATGTCATAATCTTTGATGAGTTCCAACCATCTTCTCTGCCTGAGATTTAACTCCTTCTGCGTGAAGATGCACTTCAAACTCTTGTGATCCGTATACACCTCACAATGATTTCCAATGAGGAAATGTCTCCATGTTTTCAACGCATGCACTACGGCTGCTAACTCCAAATCATGCGTGGCATAGTTTAATTCATGAGGTTTCAGCTGTCGTGCAGCACACGAAACAACTCTTCCCTCCTGCATAAGCACTGCTCCAAGTCCTCGACGTGAAGCGTCGCAATAAACTTCATAATCCTTGCTTTGGTCTGGCAGGATTAATACTGGTGAGGTAACCAAACGCTTCTTCAACTCTTGGAAACTAGCCTCACACTCCTCAGTCCAAATAAACTTGGTATCCTTCTTCAACAATTCTGTCATAGGCTTCGCAATCCTCGAGAAATTCTCAATGAATCTCCGGTAGTATCCTGCGAGTCCAAGGAAACTCCGGATCTCTCCAACTATTGTTGGCGCTTCCCAGTTTGTCACCGTGGCAACTTTAGTGGGGTCTACTGCTATACCTTCTCCGGATATAACATGTTCGAGAAATCCAACTTCCTTCAACCAAAACTCACACTTGCTGAACTTGGCATATAACTGGTGTTCTCTGAGCTTCTCGAGTACCAAACGCAAGTGTTCCTTATGTTCCTCTTCATTCTTCGAGTAAACCAAAATATCATCAATGAACACCACGACGAACTTATCCAAAAACTCCATAAACACTTTTTTCATCATGTTCATAAAATAGGCAGGTGCGTTAGTCAGACCAAATGACATAACGGTATACTCATACAGCCCGTACCTAGTGGTAAAAGCCATCTTAGGTATATCCTGCTCTCGAATCTTCAACTGATGGTACCCTGATCGTAAATCGATCTTAGAAAACACCTTAGCTCCTTGCAATTGGTCAAACAAGTCATTGATCATCGGCAGTGGGTACTTGTTCTTGATGGCCACTTCATTCAATCCTCGATAATCAACAACCATTCTTAATGATCCATCCTTCTTCTCCACTAGAAGTACTGGTGATCCCCAAGGCGAAGAACTTGGGCGAATAAAACCTTTATTCAGTAACTCCTTAATATGCTTCTTAATTTCCTCCAAATCTTGGGCTGGCATCCTATACGGTCTCTTAGATATCGGCCCAGTGCCTGGCAGTAGTTCAATCAGAAATTCAATGTCTCGTCCGTGGCATGCACGCAACTCTTCCGAAACACGTCCGGGTAATCCCTTACCACTGGTACTTCCTCCTGCACAACTCCTGTTAAGGAATTTATATGTGCTCTCCTCGGCTCATGCCGTGATACCACTTGATTCTCCTCCCTTCTGGGGTGGTAAGAAAAATTGACTTACTGGCGCAATCTATGTTCCCTCCATACTTCGATAACCAATTCATGCCTAATATCACATCCAATCCTTGCGATTCCAGAACTATTAGGTCCGAGGGAAATACATAGTGTCCAATCCTTAAAGGCAGTCGATCACACCATATACTAGCCATATATTCTGCTCCGGGTGAGGTTACTAGCATGGGTGACCTAAGGGCTTGGGTTTGTAGTTTATACTTATCCACAAATCCCCTTGATATGTATGAATGCGATGCACCAGTATCGAAAAGAACAACTGCAGTAAAAGTCTTAACCAAAAACTTACCTATTCTCAAGTGCGGCTGAGCTTCAACCTCCTCCACGGTAACGTGGTTCACTTCTCCCCTGTTGAAAGGGTTCGGCTTCTTTCCTGAGCTTCCATTGCCATTAACGTTTTGTCCTTCTGGACAATCATTTGCATAATGCCCGGTCTTGCGGCACTTAAAGCAAGTGATATGGCTCAGGTCTACCTTGGATGGCGTTGACGGGTTGGTGCGGTTTTGTCCATTGCTTCCTCCATTCCCGTTCCCATTCTTGGTGCCATTATGGTTGTGCGAGTTACCTCCTCCGTGGGTATGCTGAAATTGTCCTCCTGGCTTTGGGGTAAAGCGAAGTTTCTGCTGAGCTCCAGAGTTATTCTTCCCCTGTCCATACTTTCTCTTGCGATTGTCAATCTGTTGCTGCTTCCCTTCAATCATAAGAGCACGATCTACTAACTCCTAGTAGTTATTGAAGGTGGCTACCATCAATTGCATGCTCAGCTCATCATTCAGTCCTTCTAGAAACTTCTCCTGCTTAGCTGCGTCCGTAGCAACGCTCATCCGGGGCATAACGTGCTAACTTATCAAATCATCCACATCTTGCCAATCTGTCTGTCCTCCTTGGCGCAAGTTGCAAAACTCACGCTTCTTCATGGCCATAGCTCCTGCTGAAACATGGGCAGACGGAAAGCATGTCAAACCGATCCCATGTGGCGGTGTCTCTGAGGTAAGTGGTGTAAAATTCTCCCACCATGCTCTTTGTGGGTCCTTCAAGCTGATGTGCGGCAAATTTAACCCTTTCTCCATCTGTACATCCTGCAGTGGTCAACTCCTCCCTATCTTACGGAGCCAATCATCGCAACAATCGGCTCGGTGCTCTTTGGAAAACACCGCGATTCAGCCTTAAGAAACGGGTCAAATGGTCAACAGGTGGTGGTGGCGGTGGGTTGTTGTTGTTGTTGTTGTTATTGTGGCCTTGGTTCTGTACCAATGTTTGAATCAAGGCATTCTGCTGCTGAATCAACTGAGTGATATCTGGTGGGAAAACAAATCCGGGGTCGCGTCTCGGAGGCATCTGAGGGGTTTAAAGAAAAGACGAGAGTTAAGAATAGAATGAGGTCTAGAGAGAAACACTACCCATATGCACATGAGACAATTCACACAATATCACTCCAATCAATTCAAACAAGGGCATACAACGGTCTATCTATCGTTACAAAGTGCTGGAACTAAAACTAATTTTTTTAATGGGGAAAATCTACTACTATTATGGTGGTCAACTAGAAAAACTGCTCCGATGAAGACTCCATGATATCTGCTCCAACTTCATCTTCGAAATCATCATCACTAGGATCGGAATCGGTGTCGTCGATGATGATGTAGTTCTCTGGACAGGTGCAATCTTCATATTCTCCTCCGGGTGCTGAATTTCCCATGAGTTCTTCAATCTTCTCCTTAAGATCGCCGTTTTGTCCCACTAGAGCTACAATCTCCTCCATGTAGTCCTTGCGAGTGGCCTTCAGTTCTCCTTCTAATTCGATAATATTGGCTTTTGTTGTCTTCAACTCCATCATGTCTGCGCACATCTGGTTCTCCTAGCGTCGGATGTGTTGATTTAACTCCTGGATGAAAGCTGCAATGGATCGATCCTTCTTAGTGCCAACTATCTCCCATTGTTCATCTCGTCGCCCGCAAATCTGGTAGATAGTATCCTTGAGGTCTTCTTTGTAAACTTCTCCAATGCGTCCCATGGTTATGTGAGCTGCCATGCTCTTTCCTGACTCTGTGTTGGTGCATTGAAAACAATCTCAATGGGCTCCGTGGATCATGCGAATGTCCTTCCGGGAACTTGAGCTTGAATCTTCCAGCGCTCTTCTTTGGGTAAAGTGGAATTGTAGGTCCCGGTGAAGCTTGGTATTCCTATGTTTAGGTACTTAGTGACTTCCTTCAGGTGTCGTCCAAAGGGTGTATCTTCATCCGGCTGGGTGAACTTGATCCTCGCTCGTCATCCTAAAAGAGTAGAAAAGATGAGGAGTTAGAAATGAGAAGAGAGTAGTGATCTAGGGCTTTAGCTTAATGGTCGTGTCCTATGATCGGTGTGCTCGATACCATCTTTGTAGCGACTCGGACCTCAAACGATCGATCTCGTGCTCGGTGTCATCCCCGGATCAAGAATGCTAACACCACACAAGACTCGGAGGATTTATAACAGAGTAGCAATCACACACTTATTACAATCGAATGTCTCAAGAGAGAACTTAATAAAATAAATATGGCTTAAGGCCATCTAAATACGATAACAGCGGAAGGCTTGGAAGAATAAGCGAGTCCATCAACTCCAACGGCATCACCGAGTATAGAACCACGACCTAAGCACCATACTCGCCATCTGAAAAGTCTGCAACATGAAACGTTGCAGCCCGAAAACGGGTCAGCACATGGAATATGCTGGCAATGTAACACATAGAGAATAATGGAAGAATAAGCCTATACTACATGCATATATGGCTGGTGGAAAGCTCTATGGTTACAGTTTTGCGTAAAGCCAATTTTTCCCTACTGCAAAGGAATAAATTTATTTAACTATCATGGTGGTTGTGAAACATTGAGAATGGTTGACAGCATTCTCAATCCCAATTAAAAATACTCATTAAAAACCCAACAATATTAATTATAAGTAACATGACGAGATTCACATGATATCCAAGTACTAGATACTCAAGATGTCCATAACCGGGGACACGGCTAACCATGATTAGTTTATACACTCTGCAGAGGTTTGTGCACTTTTCCCCAAAAGACTCGATCTCCTCCGTTTGATTTCTCGCACTACATGGTGTTTGAGAAACGGATGACCGAGACATAGTCTTTCAGAAGCGCTATCACCTTACATGTGGGTAGACCGTACCAACCTACAACCCCTACATCAGCTAGTCCACCCGTAAGAGTTCGCACAACTTAGTCAACTATGCTAGAGCCCATAGTAGCATGTGGCTGCACACGGAAGTTTCTAGTGTGAATAATCTCATGATCCCTTTGAGCCTGGGTGGCGGTCCGAAGAAATACAGGCAAGTCCTGATGGAAACCAGGTGCCTCAATCCACCCAGATGTGTGTTTAGTTGACACCTTAAATAAACCATTAATTTAACAATCTCACATCTGTCATGGATACACTCACCCAATCCACGTTTACTAGCATAGCATGGCACAATAAGCAAACGTAGAAGTAACTCCCAAGGGTTTGATAATAAAACAGGTAATAGGTACTGCCTCAATCTACTTCCCATCCCACAATTTAATTAGATCCTAACCATGCAATATTTAAGGATAGATCTAATGCATAAAAACTGGGTATGAAAAGTATATGATCAAAGTGTTACTTGCCTTGCTGATGATCCGCTAAACCTAGAGACTCGAAGTAACAGGCGGCACACTCCGGGTATTCTATCGCAGACAAACAAACAAGCATACAATAAGTACTCATCTAATGCACAGGTAAAACTCAAATAGAAGATATAAACAGATAGTTCAACTTAAGAACTCCGGTTTGCAAAAAGAATCAAATCAAACGAAGCAACGAAAGTCAAACGGCGAAAGAAAACAGCTTCGTTTTACTAATCTGGATCTAAGTCATATTTTACAGAAGCAAAAACTTGTTTAAGTTGGTTATTCAGAAAGAGGGTTTCGAGACGAAACTCCATGCGCTTGAATCGCCTGATTCCGATAAACGAGCGAAAAGTTATACTAAAACGAAAATCGGATCAGGAATCGCGATCAGAAAATCACGGATTAAATCCGAGAAAAAGAAAAACAACGAACAGGTTAACGAACGGACGTTCGTTAACTAAATTAATCTGACAAACGCGTTTGTTTAAAACGAACGAACGAACGAACGAACGAACGTTCGCTATTTAACCTAAACCGGAAAAAAACCGAAACTAAAAAAACCCGAAAATAAACCGAGGAAAAACCGCCGATTTTTAGAAAAACCGGCGGCAAGGTTTTCGAGGCGGCGGCGAACCTCGTCCGGCGGGATCCGCGATGGCGGCGGGGGTCCGGCGGGTCAAGTGGCGGCGGCGGCGGCGGCGCGCGGTGGCGCGTATGCGTCATGGCGGTATTGGCGGCGGTCGGGGCGGGGTCGGGCGGTTAGGGTTTAGCCCCGGATGGGCCGACTTATAAAGCCACCTCGGGCGGAGTCCCAAGGACACGGCCCGTAGGTCGGTTGCGCGTTTTTTTAATAAATAATTCTGTGCGTAAGAAAAATAAAAATAAATACTAAACGGACTTCAAAAATCCCGAAATAAATTTTCCCCGGCTTCTAAAATCAAGCCGGACAAGATGAACATTTATTTGGGGCCTAAGTGCAATTTTGAAAAACGCGCATTTTTCCTAAATTCAAATAAAAAGGCGAAAAACTCCAAAATAAAATCTTATTTGATTTTATTATTAAATCTTCATTATTTCTTTATTTTGGGAAAGTCATTTTATTCCCTCTCTCAAATTTTGATAGTAGAAATAATTGAAGATAAAATAATTAAAATCAAATGATCCTGTTTTCAAAATTTGAGAAAACTCAAATATGAAAATAACGAAATCCCCAACTCTCTCCGTGGTTCCTTGAGTTGAGTAAAATTTCTAGGATCGAGCAAAAATGCAACAAAAAATATGATATGCAAAGATGCTCTATGTATAACATTCCAAATTGAAAATTTGGGATGTTACATTCTGTGTCACCCTAGGTTATAACTATTGCATGATGAATGCCATCCGACATAATTATCCATCATTGATCCATTGCCTACGAGCTTTTCACATGTTGATCTTTGATACGTTACTTTGCCGTTGCCACTGTTACAATTGCTACAAAACTGCTACTGTTACTTTTGCCACACTTACAGTTACTTACATACTACTTTGCTACTAAATACTTTGCTGCAGATATTAAGTCTTTCGGGTGTGGTTGAATTGAAAACTTAGCTACTAATACTTGAGAATATTCTTTGGCTCCCCTTGTGTCGAATCAATAAATTTGGGTTGAATACTCTACCCTCGAAAACTGTTGCGATCCACTATACTTGTGGGTTATCAAGGACCCCCCCCCCCCAATGTCTCTTCTTCATGTGGGTGCGGATCCACCGTCGGTTGTCCACAGGAGATCGTTTTTAGTCGTTGAACGGCATGGTATCCTTAATGCTTATTTGTGCATGCTGTGCAATAGGAGTCTCGAGACCCCCATGCACCTTTTTGGTCACTATCCATGTTGGTCCATGATCTGGCAAGAGTTTGCGGCGGCTACTAGATGCCTGAACATCACCAGTTGCTTGGGTACGCTCGGTTCAACCTCCACCGGGCTCGTCGCCACTGGAATCGCAATGCCACCATCGTGGTGCTGACCATCTGGGAGATCTAGCGTGAGCATTGATGTCTACTACGCAACCTTCTTCTTGTAGACATTTTTGGGCCTCCAAGTGCAGAGGTTTGTAGGACAGAAGCAAATTTCCCTCAAGTGGATGACCTAAGGTTTATCAATCCGTGGGAGGCGTAGGATGAAGATGGTCTCTCTCAAGCAACCCTGCAACCAAATAACAAAGAGTCTCTTGTGTCCCCAACACACCCAATACAATGGTAAATTGTATAGGTGCACTAGTTCGGTGAAGAGATGGTGATACAAGTGCAATATGGATGGTAGATATAGGTTTTTGTAATTTGAAAATATAAAAACAGCAAGGTAACTAATGATAAAAGTGAGCATAAACGGTATTAAAATGCTAGGAAACAAGGCCTAGGGTTCATACTTTCACTAGTGCAAGTTCTCTCAACAATAATAACATAATTGGATCATATAACTATCCCTCAACATGCAACAAAGAGTCACTCCAAAGTCACTAATAGAGGAGAACAAACGAAGAGATTATGGTAGGGTACGAAACCACCTCAAAGTTATTCTTTCCAATCAATCTGTTGGGCTATTCCTATAAGTGTCACAAACAGCCCTAGAGTTCGTACTAGAATAACACCTTAACACACAAATCAACCAAAACCCTAATGTCACCTAGATACTCCAATGTCACCACAAGTATGCGTGGGTATGATTATACGATATGCATCACACAATCTCAGATTCATCTATTCAACCAAAACATAGAACCTCAAAGAGTGCCCCAAAGTTTCTACCGGAGAATCAAGACGAAAACGTGTGCCAACCCCTATGCATAGGTTCATGGGCAGAACCCGCAAGTTGATCACCAAAACATACATCAAGTGAATCACATGATATCCCATTGTCACCACAGATACGCACTGCAAGACATACATCAAGTGTTCTCAAATCATTAAAGACTCAATCTGATAAGATTACTTCAAAGGGAAAACTCAATCCATTACAAGAGAGTAGAGGGGGAGAAGCAACATAGGATCCAACTATAATAGCAAATCTCGCGATACATCAAGATCGTGCCAAATCCAGAACACGAGAGAGAGAGAGAGAGAGAGAGAGAGATCCAACACATAGCTACTAGTACATACCCTCAGCCCCGAGGGTGAACTACTCCCTCCTCGTCATGGAGAGCGTCGGGATGATGAAGATGGCCACCGGTGAGGGTTCCCCCCTCCAGCAGGGTGCTGGAACAGGGTCCCGATTGGCTTTTGGTGGCTACAGAGGTTTGCGGCGGTGGAACTCCCGATCTATTCTGTTCCTCAAGGGTTTTAGGGTATATTGGTATATATAGGAGGAAGAAATATGTCAGGGGAGCCACGAGGGGCCCCCGAGGGTGGAGGGCGCGCCCCCCTGCGTCGTGCCTTCCTCGTTGCTTTCTTGGCATGGACTCCAAGTCTCCCGGGTTGCTTTCCTTCCAAAAATAACTTCTCCAGAAGGTTTCATTCTGTTTCGACTCCGTTTGATATTCCTTTTCTTCGAAACACTGAAACAAGGGAAAAAAACAGGAACTGGCATTGGGCTCTGGGTCAATAGGTTAGTCCCAAAAGTAATATAAAAGTGCATAGTAAAACCCATAAACATCCAAGATGGATAATATAATAGCATGAATACTTCATAAATTATAGATACGTTGGAGACGTATCGGCATCCCCAAGCTTAATTCTTGCTCGTCCTCGAGTAGGTAAAAGATAAAAGAAATGATTTATGAAGTGTGAATGCTAGCAGGTGCATAAGTTTGATCAATGATAATTTCAATCACCTTTTCTAGCATCATTATATGTCATAACAGTAGCTCAACTCATAGAACTTTGCATGATCAAGTAACAAACGATTCACATGTTAAAGTATAGATCATAAACTTTCTTGAAAACTAACAAACCGTGTTATTAGTCATCGAACAATTACAATTCATCTTATTTTCAGGAAGAGTCTATGTTAGAGCTTTTGATTTAGCAAATTCCACATACTCAACTATCATTTAGTTTTCCATGATTGCTACCACTCAAAGCATATTTTTAGAACAAATAGTATTCATTGAACACAGAGAAAGATAGGGGCTTAATATTTCGCCTCCCAACCTTTTACCTCAAGGGTAATGTCAACAGTAATAATTCATGATCAAATATATTTGAATGGCCATATATGCTTAGATCTTTCCAT
Source organism: Aegilops longissima (assembly GCA_021605205.1). Classification (NCBI taxonomy): domain Eukaryota; kingdom Viridiplantae; phylum Streptophyta; class Magnoliopsida; order Poales; family Poaceae; genus Aegilops; species Aegilops longissima. The sequence continues at coordinate 658,555,325 of CM038677.1, read as the reverse complement.
CATATGATGCTTGCCAACTAAAGAGTAGGTTGGAATGATAAGGAATACTACTGACTCTTGCATAAAAGTAAAAGATAGGCCCTTCGCAGAGGGAAGCAGGGATTTGCAGAGGTGCCAGAGCTCGAAGCAAAAGCAGAGATGAAAATAATTTTGAGAGGTATGCTTTCATTGTAAACATAACAACCAAGAGTTCCCAATATCTTCCATACTACATACATTATAGGCGGTTCCCAAACAGAAAGGTAAAGATTTTTACTCCCCCTCCACCAACAATCATCAATCCATGGCTTGCCCAAAACAACGGGTGCCTCCAACTAACATAAATCCTGGGGGAGTTTTGTTTGCAATTATTTTTGATTTGATTTAGATCTTTTGATCATGGGACTGGGCATCCCAGTTACCAGCCATTTTCTCGTGAATGATGAGCGGAGTCCACTCATCGTGAGAATAACCCACCTAGCATGGAAGATACTGCTAGCCCCTAGTCGCTACATGAGCGATTCAGGCATACAAAACATATTATTATTTGAAGGTTTAGAGTTTGGCACATGCAAATTTACTTGGAACGGCAGGTAAATACCGCATATAGGTTGATATGGTGGACACTCACGGAAGAAACTTGGTTCAAGGATTTTGGATGCACAAGCAGTATTCCCTCTTAGTACAGATATTTTGGCTAGCAAAGGATTCTAAATAGCAAGCAACACATGTTAGAGGATCCATAACAATATAACTTCTATATAAATATACCCAAGCATAACTCATTATGTTGTCTTCCTTGTCCAATTTCAACTAATTTGCTCAGGTTTGAAAATAATTAATGGGGCTCACAATCATAGAAGATGTCCAAGATAGTATATTTATATGTGAAATCTCTCTTCCTTCAATATTCTTTCAAGAATTGTTCAAGTGACCAATACAATGTTTGCTAACCTTCAATAAATTTACCACCTCTACTTCTTATATGTGAAGGCATTACTCCCCATGGGAAAGGCATATGAAACATATATAATTTCAGATTTATGACATTCAAATCATTCAACTATTTACTCATAGGATATAAGTGAAGCACACGAGTAAATGACAAACTACTCCAAAAAGATATGAGTGGAGATTAATGAGTAGTTAAATAATTATGTAGCTATGTGAAGACTCTCTCTCTCATTTAATAATTACAGCTCTAATGTATTTTATTCAAACAGCAAGCAAAAACTAAAATAAAATGACGCTCCAAGCAAAACACATATCATGTGGTGAATAAAAATATAGCTCCAAGTAAAGTTACCGATGAACGAATACGAAAGAGGGGATGCCTTCCGGGGCATCCCCAAGCTTAGGCTATTGTTTATCCTTGAATATTACCTTGGGGTGCCTTGGGCATCCCCAATCTTAGGCTCTTGCCACTCCTTATTCCATAGTCTATCGAATCTTTACCCAAAACTTGAAAACTTCACAACACAAAACTTAACAGAACATCTCGTGAGCTCCATTAGCGAAAGAAAACAAAACACCACTTCAAGGTACTGTAATGAACTCATTATTTATTTATATTTGTGTTAAACCTACTGTATTCCAACTTCTCTATGGTTTATAAACTATTTTACTAGCCATAGAGTCATCAAAATAAGCAAACAACACACGAAAAACAGAATCTGTCAAAAACAGAACAGTCTGTAGTAATCTGTAACTAACGCAAACTTATGGAACTCAAAAATTCTACAATAAATTGGTGGAGCTTAGGAATTTGTCTAGTAATCATCTGAAAAAAGAATCAACTAAATATCACTCTCCAGTAAAAAGTTTTAGCTAATCTCGTGAGCGCTAAAGTTTATGTTTTTTACAGCATGATCATAAAGACTTCACCCAAGTCTTCCCAAAGGTTCTACTTGGCAGAAACACTAATTAAAACATAAAACCACATCTAAACAGAAGCTAGATGGATTATTTATTACTAAACAAAACCAAAAAGCAAGAAATTAAAATAAAATTGGGTTGCCTCCCAACAAGCGCTAACGTTTAACGCCCCTAGCTAGGCATGACGATTTCAATGATGCTCACATAAAAGATAAGAATTGAAACATAAAGAGAGCATCGTGAAGAACACGACTAGCACATTTAAGTCTAACCCACTTCCTATGAATAGGGATTTTGTGAGCAAACAACTTATGGGAAAAATAATCAACTAGCATGGGAGGGCAAAACAAGCATAACTTCAAAACTTTAAGCACATAGAGAGGAAACTTGATATTATTGCAATTCCTACAAGCATATGTTCCTCCCTCATAATAATTTTCAGTAGCATCATGAATGAATTCAACAATATAGCCAGCACCTAAAGCATTCTTTTCATGATCTACTTGCATAGAAATTTTACTACTCTCCACATAAGTAAAATTCTTCTCTTGAATAGTAGTGGGAGCAAACTCAACAAAATAACTATCATATGATTGAAAATTAAGATCAAGATGACAAGTTTCATGGTTATCATTATTCTTTAAAGCATACATGTCATCACAATATCATCATAGATAGGAGGCATGTTTTCATCATAGTAAATTTGCTCATCAAAGCTTGGGGAACAAAAAATATCATCTTCATCAAACATAGCTTCCCCAAGCTTGTGGCTTTGCATATCATTAGCATCATGGATATTCAAGGAATTCATACTAACAACATTGCAATCATGCTCATCATACAAAGATCTAGTACCAAACATTTTAATGCATTCTTCTTCTAATACTTTGGCACAATTTTTCTTTCCATCATACTCACGAAAGATATTAAAAAGATGAAGCTTATGAGGCAAACTCAATTCCATTTTTTTGTAGTTTTCTTTTATAAACTAAACTAGTGCTAAAACAAGAAACAAAAAGATTCGATTGCAAGATCTAAAGATATACCTTCAAGCACTCACCTCCCCGGCAACGGCGCTAGAAAAGAGCTTGATCTCTACTACGCAACCTTCTTCTTGTAGACGTTGTTGGGACTCCAAGTGCAGAGGTTTGTAGGAAAGTAGCAAATTTCCCTCAAGTGGATGACCTAAGCTTTATCAATTCGTGGGAGGCGTAGGATGTAGATGGTCTGTAGCGACCCGACCTCAGACGGTCAAGCCTCTGTGTATCCGTGCCATCCCTGGATCAGTATGCTGGCACACACAGTACATCAATGTATATATCAAAGTGCAATCACATGTATAAATAATGTAAAACTGATATATACCTCATAATACTCAGCGGAAACAATCAAACGGGTGTGGAGTCCCATCAACGCCATCGGCAGGTTGAGTGTAGACCGTAACCCTGTACCGTACTCTTACTCGTCGGAAGAAAGTATATGCAACATGATACGTTGCAGCCGTCTAGGTCAGTACATTGAATGTACCGGCAAGATCACAACATGAGAAAACAGATGATAAAATTATACTATATGCAATATGGCTTTGTGGCTCTGTGACTGAGTTTTGTTTTGCATAAAAGCTGGTTTTATTTTCCCTACATCAAAGGAATAACTGGAGTCTGTACTATGGAGTTTTCTATCATGACATGGTTCCGCCAACCGATGTCTCATAGCCCAAATCATCATAAGTTGCCCACAATTAAGTTATCAATCCGTGTTGAGAGTTCCAGATAGATCCAAGTCCAGATGCTCAAATTGTCCGTAGAATCGGGACACGGCTAATCGATTAGGTTATAACCCTCTGCAGAGGTTTGTACACTTTACCCGCAAGATTCGATCCCTCTCTTTACGTTCTCGCACTTCAGGGTGTTTGAGAACAAGACGACCGAAACATGGTCTTCCGAAGAGTTCCCCTGACCACTGTCCGGTGCTCATCCAATCCTACCGTAGTTCTACATCTGCTAGCACCGTCCCAGCCAGAGTCACCACTAAGGTCAACCAAGCTAGAGCCCATAATGACTTGCGGTTGCACATGTAAGCTTCCGGGCATGAAGTATTCTTCCGTTTCTTTGAGTCTGGGTGAAGCTTTCCGCAAGATGTCATGGCGCTTCTCCATGCATCCCGGCCATCCACTGGTTTCTCCAGGGTGCCCGTCAACCATCCTTCACCCAGTAGTGTGTATTGAATTCTTGTCTCGAGTCTTGAAGTCTTGAGGCCTTGAAGATGCAGTCCTTGCAGATGCCATCATGGAGTTGTCGTCATTGACGTAGAGTCCTCCTTCTTCACACCACTCTCGTGCACTCATACCAAACCCCGTCTACCATAGCGTAGCATTAAAATAAAATAACGTCCCGGGCTTGGTAACAGGGTGATGGGTTCCTACCTCATGCATACTACTCAACTACAAGAATTCAATATCACTACTGGAGGGTTGTTGCAAAGATGCCACTAAATGCAATAAAACATAGGTATGAAAGCATGGTCAAAGTGAACTTGCCTGGTAAGTTGATGAAGATAACAACGCTCTCGAAAATAACTTGATGTAACTATTCGTCACTCTGTTGAAAATCTATATAGTCAACATAGCATTCATATAAGCAAACATACAAGCAAACAATTCCAACACTCATAAAAAAACCAACAAATAAATTGCAAAACAACAAGGGACATCAAATAAGAACAACAAAGGAAAACTACACAACAAAACTCTAAGAAATAACAAAAAAAACAGTTTTGTCCTAAGTAAAAACTTAACAACAATTAAAACACTAAAGCAAAAGGTTAATAGAAAATAAAATGTAAAACAACTAAGTTAACATAAAGTATTTTTCATAAACTTTAATAGCAAAAAGAAACAAATAAAAATATTTTATGAAACACTAACTATGACCTAAACAAGTTTTCATACAAAACTAAGTAAAATAAATTTTAAAATAAAATAAAATTTTATTTTGTTGAATAACAGAAACAAAACTAAATTTTTCAAGAGTGACAAAAAGAAATAATTTGAAACTAATAAAAACAATAAAGAAAAGACTAAAAAATATAACTAAAACAGTACTGTTTTGCTAAAAACTTAATTTAAAATAAACTAAAAATAAATCATTATATGACTCTGGATAGACAAAACAATAACAAAACCGTAACAAAAAGAATCAACTAAAAACATTAAATAACATAAGAGAAACAGATTTTACAAGAATGAAACTTTCTGTTTTAAAAACAGAGGCAAAAATAAAACAAAACGAATAAACAGGCGCTACCGGGCTAAGCAGTGGCCGATCTATAACTAAACTATGCTCACGTGTATAATAAACTAAACGCGTACGGACTAAACAGATAAAGACCTATCGTCCGGTCTAACGAAACCGTAACTGAATCGTAAATAAACCGATCTACTCAATAAAAACCTAACTGTTGACTCCGATCTAATCTATGCCGTAAAACAAAGATTGCACAGAGGAGATCGACAATGCCTTACAGTGCAGCAGCGCCGGCGTCGGACTTGGAGAAAACAACGACGATGGTGTTCGGGCGTGGACGTGGCGCTCCTCCTCGTGGTCGCCGAACTCCTGGGATGGGTGTACGGTACGCGGAGCATGAAGCCGAACTCGAGGGTGACCTTGTCAGCTTCGAGGGAGGCCTATGGCAATGGTAACGAACGGCTGGAGCAGTAGCGGCGCCGGCGAGATGCGGGAGTCGTCCAGGAGCTCGATCCAGAAAGGTTCTGCGCAAGTTAAGGGAGTCAAGAGATGCATCGCATCAAGGGGAAAGGAAACAGAGGGACATCGGTGATGGAGGTGGCTTACGGTCGCCGGAATCGTGCGGCAAAGGAGCTCCAGGCTGAGAACTCCGGTGAGATCGGGTTAGGTTGAAACGGCCACGGGAGATCGTGATTTTTGCGAAAATCGGACGAGCGGAGGGAGGCAATATTTATAGGGCGGTGGGCGTGCGCGAGGGGCAAAGATCCGAGCGAATCCTGCGAGGATTTGGATCGGGGCACTGTTCGTGAAGAACATGAAAGGAAGACAGGAAGGGGATGACGAGCGGGTCCCGCATGTCGGTGATTGCGAGGGAGAGGCAGAGGGATCGGGCGCTCGAGGCGTACCGATTCGGCGAGGGGGTGGGCGCGGGCCTATGGGGTGAGGGAGGAGAGAGAGGGAGTGGGCCTCGGGGCCAGGTGGCTTCGGCCAGTGTTTTTATATAAACAGAGAATAAAACTAATACAAAACATGAATAAATAAATATTATATATAGACATATAATATATCAAAATGTTCATAAAAAGAAATCCTAACTGATCAACATTTTCTCCAAGTCAAATAAAACACACACAAATTCAAATAGAACAAAAAGGGGTATTGTTGCATTTTAAAATCAAATAAAATTATTTTAAAATACCAAAATGATTTCAAACTCATTTTCTCCACTTTTCTCTTGTAGGGAATCATTTTACCCTATTTTCCATATATTATATTTTGGAGAAAATAAGTTCAATAAAACCAAATAACTCCAATTTGAAAGTGGGTTTCAAATAATTTCAACCAGCCTTTCAATTTGATTCTTTTAAACTTCCAACTCATATTTCATATAATTTGAAGAATTCATTTTATCTTCTCTCATGAAAATCATTGAGTTGCATAAAGTTTCAAATTTGAAATATTTTCACATGGAATTCAAATCTTTTCAAACCCTTTTCATTTCAAATGGAAGAAGTCATGTCATCTTCACTCTAGCGTTTTGTGATGAAATGAATTTGAATTCCTGAGGATCAAGATGCAAGGTTGAAAGTTTGGGAAAGTCATTTCATTCCC
>CM038677.1:658533058-658548372 GCA_021605205.1 Aegilops longissima | reverse complement strand
GCCAAGGTCTGAATACCAAGAGCGGTCAAACACAGTGATCGGTCCCGGTCAATGGGTAGAAAAGCCCGCCCTATAATTTGAAGTAGTCTTCGAGTCCAGTAGTATCGGCCATTTCCCCTACTTTCCTCCACATTTTATCAATTGGTCATGCTAGAGACAAAACTCTCATTCAACTTTCAAAAGTTTCAAATTTCACTCACTTTCAGTCAATCAATCAAACAAACAAACATAATAATTTATTTAATATAACATTCCAAAAAATTATATTTTTGGGATGTTACATGGTCTCTCTCAAGCAACCCTGCAACTAAATAACAAAGAGTCTCTTATGTCCCCAACACACCCAATACAATAGTAAATTGTATAGGTGCACTAGTTCGGCGAAGAGATGGTGATACAAGTGCAATATAGATGGTAGATATAGGTTTTTGTAATCTGAAATATATAAACAGCAAGGTAACTAATGATAAAAGTGAGCATAAACGGTATTGCAATGCTAGGAAACAAGGCCTAGGGTTCATACTTTCACTAGTGCAAGTTCTCTCAACAATAATAACATAATTGGATCATATAACTATCCCTCAACATGCAACAAAGAGTCACTCCAAAGTCACTAATAGAGGAGAACAAACGAAGAGATTATGGTAGGGTACGAAACCACCTCAAAGTTATTCTTTCCAATCAATCAGTTGGGCTATTCCTATAAGTGTCACAAACAGCCCTAGAGTTCGTACTAGAAAAACACCTTAAGACACAAATCAACCAAAACCCTATTGTCACCTAGATACTCCAATGTCACCTCAAGTATCCGTGGGTATGATTATACGATATGCATCACACAATCTCAGATTCATCTATTCAACCAACACACAGAACCTCAAAGAGTGCCCCAAAGTTTCTACCGGAGAATCAAGACGAAAACGTGTGCCAACCCCTATGCATAGGTTCATGGGCGGAACCCACAAGTTGATCACCAAAGCATACATCAAGTGAATCACGTGATATCCCATTGTCACCACAGATACGCACGGCAAGACATACATCAAGTGTTATCAAATCATTAAAGACTCAATCCGATAAGATTACTTCAAAGGGAAAACTCAATCCATTACAAGAGAGTAGAGGGGGAGAAGCAACATAGGATCCAACTATAATAGCAAAGCTCACGATACATCAAGATCGTGCCAAATCAAGAACACGAGAGAGAGAGAGAGAGAGAGAGAGAGAGAGAGATCAAACACATAGCTACTTGTACATACCCTCAGCCCCGAGGGTGAACTACTCCCTCCTCGTCATGGAGAGCGCCGGGATGATGAAGATGGCCACCGGTGAGGGTTCCCCCCTCCGGCAGGGTGCCGAAACAGGGTCCCGATTGGTTTTTGGTGGCTACAAAGGCTTGCGGCGGCGGAACTCCCGATCTATTATGTTCCCCAAAGGTTTTATGGTATATTGGTATATATAGGAGGAAGAAATACGTCAGGGGAGCCACGAGGGGCCCACGAGGGTGGAGGGCGCGCCCAGGGGGTGGGCGCGCCCCCCTGCGTTGTGCCTTCCTCGTTGCTTTCTTGACATGGACTCCAAGTCTCCCGGGTTGCTTTCCTTCCAAAAATAACTTCTCCAGAACGTTTCATTCAGTTTCGACTCCATTTGATATTCCTTTTCTTCGAAACACTGAAACAATGGAAAAAACAGGAACTGGCACTGGGCTCTGGGTCAATAGGTTAGTCCCAAAAGTAATATAAAAGTGCATAGTGAAACCCATAAACATCCAAGATGGATAATATAATAGCATGAATACTTCATAAATTATAGATACGTTAGAGACGTACAAGCATAAGTAGAATTTTTCCAGTTCTTGTCACGCCCTCTCTTGGCGATCATGCTTTGAAGATGCGCCACATTGTTTTGTGTGAGTAGTCAGCTCCCCCCCCCCCAAAAAAATCATGCACAATGTTTTTCTTGTAATTAATGAATATCGACATTCTCCTATTGGACTTAAATCTTAACAAAAAATGGAGCGCCGAAAGCCAAAGATATAACCAATTGGCGGGACTGAACTAAGGATAGAAGAGTAAAAGTGCCAATTTCAACATGTTGTACTATTCTGACAAAGTAACGCAGAAGATCAACACCACGGAACATTGAGGAACAAACATCAATCAGTAACAACAATTTCACCAAAAAGCAAGTAATCACGTCGAACTTCCGGAAATCAATAAGTTCTTAACCATTTCTAAAAAAAGTTCACAAATCAGTTCATTACCTCAAACTAGAGGAAATCAACAAAGTTTAATGACGAATTTTCACCAGCAAAGTAGTTCATCATACGTTTGTTTTTGTGTGTGTGTGGAAAATCGACAGTGTTCAGGATTAACTCCTCCATCAAAGTACAGTTGATATCAAGAAGTAAACACATAGGGTTAATGCTGAGTAATAGGCAATTTTTCCACTAATTTAATCCACAAATAGATGACTAGCATGGCACTGATAGAATTAACAACGTACTGATACTCAACTAAACATGTGCATACTACGCAAACAGTAGACAGATCTACACCTAGTGCTAGTACTGCTAATATGGAAATAATCAGGAGAGGGATAAACATGTTATACCCTCCAGTAGGCCAGACAGAAGCCCCGGCAGCGGTGACAGCAGCAGCAGCAGCATCCTCGGCGGCCTTCTTGTCGGGTTTAGCTTTCTCGGCGGCAGCACGATCGGCGTCGGTGGACATGGTGATGACGAGGACGAAATGGACGTAGAGGAAGTAGACGAATAGCAAGCAGTCGCGTAGTCGCTTCCCAAAAACCTATTCGCCTCTCTCCCATACAGGAACCGGAGAGACGTGGTTTCAGAGACCTGCTCTCCTGTCGGCCGTGTACGCGATGGACGGGATGGAGTCACCGGCGGCAGCAGCAGCAAAGGAACGATGGTGGGTGTGCGCGTGGAGTAGATGTGATCTATTCGTGGCGGATAGGGTTAGGAGACACCGTACACTTATATAGGCGCAGCCGCGTTCAGAGACGTGGGCTTGACCCACGTCTGAGTCTGTGACAGCCCACGATCCGACGTCTCAGATCGTGGCCCAGCTGTCAGAAACTCTCCGTTAGCGACTGGCAAAAATAAGTGCGTAGGTGTGAGCTCGGCTCGGCTCAATCCCGCAACCCGCGGTGCGTCGTGACAAGGCATGGCGTGGCAAGGCGGGCCGCGGAGGAGGAGTGCGCGAGGGCCTCTTCTATTCTCAAGCTCCAATAGTATGTAGAAGAGAATCCCTTATAACGAGGTCCAACTCCTCTTCCACTTCCGGGGTGGGACTAAACTTCCCACCTCCACCTAGTGCAAATAAACCCACATGGGCCCTTAGAGATTTTCAGAAATTGCTATATGGGCCTAAAGCCCATCCCAAATTTTAGCAATCCCCCACCAGATCTCGAGGGCCCATTGTGTCCTTTGTTCCAATTGTTGTTTCGATATAACAGTGTTTCAGTGAAGACCTGTTAAGGTTGAGCTTCACCTAGAGCAAGTAGCTACACTCCTTCACAACTGAACAATGGACTATGCCTTGAATTGTCAGTCTGGTGTAAAGAAGTTTCACCACTTGTCTTACTAGTACTAGGCTGCCGAAGGCTGACCCCTCGGGTGGAGCATATAAGTCACACTCCTGGCCTATTCATGAGCTTAGTAGAGATCACCCCAATTTCATAGAAGGTGACCAGTAGCCAGGCTCACATAGGTGTGTTCCTCCAAAGATCGCTCTGTAGGATAGCATCTTGCTTGCATAAGCTTTGGAACACATTAAGACAGTAGTCATCCTACCATACAGTATCAAGGGTATTGCATCTCCAACAGAGTGGGTTAGTATAGTTACTCTCCTCAGTTCACCAGTTACTCTCCTCAGTTCACCACTGGCTTGTTTTCCCAAGTCCTACTTCACGGGATCTCCGATCACATAGGTTGGGTTACCACCATGGCAACTAATGTGGGTCTCATACCCATCTCCCTCAATGCACTATCTATCACAACACGTGATAGCCCTTTTGTAAAGGGATCTGCCAGATTCTTAGACATATGGACATACTCCACGCTATCACTCCGGAGTTTCTTAATCTCTGACAGCTTTTAATCTCATTCTTATGTGTTTGTTGGACTTCATGTTGTCCTTTGAACTCTTCACCTTGGTGATGACAAATCGACCGTCACAGTTCATAAGGATAGCCAAACCGTTTATCAACCAATGGCAAGTCCATCAAAAGATCTCAAGACATCCCGCTTGACACCGATGTGTCTAATGCTGTTAATTCTGCTTCCATTGTCAATCTCGTTAAGATCGTTTGCTTGCAAGACTTCAAGGAAACAGCGCCACCTCCAAGAGTAAACATATACCCAGTCGTGGCCTTCATCTCATCAGCATCAGAGATCCAATTCGCATCACTATACCCTTCAAGTACCGACGGGTACCCCGTATAGTGAAGTCCGTAGTTCATAGTACCCTTCAGATAGCGCATAACTCTCACAATAGCAGCATGCCAATGTACATCACCGGGGTTGGAAACAAACCGGCTCAGTGCTCACAGCAAACGCGATGTCAGGCCTCGCTGCGCTAGCTAGGTACATGAGTGAACCAATGATTTGAGAGTATCTCAGTTGATCCTTAGCTGTGCCTTCAAACTTTCGAACCAACACACTAGGATCATATGGTGTTTGAGATGGTTTGCAGTCCGAGTATCCAAAACGGCTCAACACCTTATCAACATAATGGGATTTCAGAAGTGTAATCCCACCCTCATTTTCTCTCAGTAGCTTGATGTTCAAGATAACATCAGCCACACCAAGGTCTTTCATCTCAATGTTCTGAGACAGAAACGACTTGACCTCCTCAATGACTTTGAGGTTGGTTCCAAATATCAGTATGTCATCAACATACAAGCATAGTATAACTCCTTCGCCCCCACCATGGCGATAGTATACACATTTGTCAGCTTCATTAACAATGAAGCCAACAGATGTCAAAGTTGTATTAAACTTATCATGCCATTGCTTAGGTGCTTGTTTGAGGCCATATAAAGATTTCAGCAACCTACACACCTTTCTTTCTTAACCATCTATCACAAAGCCATCTGGCTGTTGCATGTAGATTTCCTCGTTTAGCTCTCCATTCAGAAAAGCCGTCTTAACATCCATCTGTTGGACGAGAAGACCATGCGAGGCCGCCAACGAGTGTAATACTCGAATGGTGGTCAATCTGGCCAGAGGTGAATAAGTATCGAATAAATCTTCCTCTCCTTTCTGATCATAGCCCTTGGCCACAAGCCTAGCTTTGTACTTTTCAATCGTACCATCAGGCCTAAGCTTCTTTTTGGACACCCACTTACATCCCAATGGTTTACAACCATAGGGACGCTCAGTGATATCCCATGTCCCGTTAGCCATGATGGAATCCATCTCGCTACGGACCGCATCCTTCCAGTAGTCAACTTCTGGAGAGGCATACACTTCTGAAATAGAAGTGGGAGTATCATCCATGAGGTACACGAAGAAATCATCACCAAAGGTCTTTGCAGTCCTTTGTCTCTTGCCCCTACCAAGGGTTTATTCATCATCCTCCTCAGGATTTTCATCATGTGTTTGTTCATAATATTCCATAGGAATGGCAGGCTCAGGAGTCTCCTCAGATTCCTGTCTAGAAGTGCTTTGCATATCTCTCATAGGAAAAATATCCTCGAAGAACGTAGCATCCTTAGACTCCATAATTGTACCGAACTTCTGGTCAGGTACCTCAGATTTCATTACTTGAAATCTATAGCCAACGTTGTTCTTAGCGTAGTCCAAATTAACGCAGTCCATAGTTTTGGGTCCAAGCTTATGCTTTTTGGGGATCGGCACATTGACTTTCGCCAAACAGCCCCAAGTACGCAAGTACGAGAGTGTTGTCCTTCTCTTCGCCCATTTCTCATAGGGAGTGATCTCATTATCCTTTGTCGGAACTTTATTCAGGACATGACATGCCGTCAATATAGCCTCCCTCCACCATGCCTTGGATAAACCCAATGTATCTAAAATGGCGTTAACCAAATCAATTAGAGTACGGTTTTTCCGCTCGGCGATGATGACCCACAAGTATAGGGGATCTATCGTAGTCCTTTTGATAAGTAAGAGTGTCGAACCCAACGAGGAGTAGAAGGAAATGATAAGCGGTTTTCAGCAAGGTATTCTCTGCAAGTACTGAAACAAGTGGTAACAGATAGTTTTGTGATAGGATAATTTGTAACAAGCAACAAGTAACAAAAGTAAATAAAGTGCAGCAAGGTGGCCCAATCCTATTTGTAGCAAAGGACAAGCCTGGACAAACTCTTATAATAGGAAAAGCGCTCCTGAGGACACATGGGAATATCGTCAACCTAGTTTCCATCACGTTCATATGATTCGCGTTCGGTACTTTGATAATTTGGTATGTGGGTGGACCGGTGCTTGGCTGTTGTTCTTACTTGAACAAACATCCCATTTATGATTAACCTCTATTGCAAGCATCCGCAACTACAACAAAAGTATTAAGGTAAACCTAACCATAGCATGAAACATATGGATCCAAATCAGCCCTTACGAAAGCAACGATAAACTAGGGTTTAAGCTTCATCACTCTAGCAACCCATCATCTACTTATTACTTCCCAATGCCTTCCTCTAGGCCCAAATAATGGTGAAGTGTTATGTAGTCGACATTCACATAACACCACTAGAGGCTAGACAACATACATCTCATCAAAATATCGATCAATACCAAATTCACATGACTACTAATAGCAAGACTTCTCCCATGTCCTCGTGAACAAACGTAACTACTCACAAAGCATATTCATGTTCATAATCGAGGGTATTAATATGCATATAGGATCTGAACATATGATCTTCCACCAAATAAGCCAACTAGCATCAACTACAAGGAGTAATCAACACTACTAGCAACCTACTAGTACCAATCCCACTTGGAGACAAGGATTGGATACAAGAGATGAACTAGGGTTTTGAGAGGAGATGGTGCTGGTGAAGATGTTGATGGAGATTCCCTCTCCCGATGAGAGGAGCGTTGGTGATGACATTGGTGATGATTTCCCCCTCCCGGAGGGAAGTGTCCCCGGCAGAACAGCTCTGCCGGACCCCTAGATTGGTTCCGCCAAGGTTCCGCCTCGTGGCAGCGGAGTTTCGTCCCGAAAGGTTGCTTCTGATTTTTTTCTCGATGAAAGACCTCATATAGCAGAAGATGGGCATCGGAGAGCCACCAGGGGGCCCACGAGGTAGGGCGCGCCCCACCCTCGTGGACAGGTGTGGGCCCCGGCCTTCATCTTTGGCGAGGATTTTTATTATTTATTATAAGATATTCCGTGGAGTTTCGTGACTTTTGAGTTGTGCGAATAGGTCTCTAATATTTGCTCCTGCTCCACCTTCGAATTCCAGCTGCCGACATTCTCCTCCTTATGTAAACCTTGTAAAATAAGAGAGAATAGGCATAAGTATTGTGACATAACGTGTAATAACAGCCCATAATGCAATAAATATCGATATAAAACATGATGCAAAATGGACGATCAACTCCCCAAGCTTAGACCTCGCTTGTCCCAAGCGAAAGCCGATATCGATAAATATGTCCCCATGTTTAGAGGTAGAGGCGTCAATAAAAATAAAATACGGACATGAAGGCATCATGATTATTCTCATAATAGCAACATATATAGATATTGTCATATGATTTCTTATGTTCAAGTAATAATCCATTCACAATGCAGAGTACGAATTATAAATTTTATTGTGAACCAACAACTATAATCTCAGTCATTGAAGCAATTTCAATTTATCATAACATCAGAAAGAGTCTATGTCAGAGCTTAATAGCAAGTCCACATACTCAACTATCATTTAGTCCTTCATAATTGCTAACACTCACGCGATACTTGTGGTTACGGAGTTTTAATCGGACACAGAGAAAGATAGGGCTTATAGTTTCGCCTCCCAACCTTTTACCTCAAGGGTAATGTCAACAATAATAACTCATGCCCCTACATCTAATTAGATATATCAATCAGATCTTTCCAACACAATCGTGCTTGCCAAAGGATAAAATGTAAAAAGGAAAGGTGAAGATCACCATGACTCTTGCATAAGGTAGAAGATAATAATAACAGATAGGCCCTTCGCAGAGGGAAGCAGAGGTTGGCATGCGCTTTTATGGTTGGATGCACAAAATCTTAATGCGAAAGAACGTCACTTTATATTGCCCCTTGTGATATGAACCTTCATTATGCACTCCGTCGCTTTTATTTCTTCCACATCACAAGATCGTATAAAGCTTATTTCTCCCACACCAATCAATCATACATATTTAGAGAGCAATTTTTATTGCTTTGCATCGATGACAACTTACTTGAAGGATCTTACTCAATCCATAGGTAGATATGGTGGACTCTCATGGCAAACTGGTTTAAGGGTTTTTGGAAGCACAAGTAGTATCTCTACTTGGTGCTGAGAATTTGGCTAGCAAGAGGGGGAAAGGCAAGCTCAACATGTTGGAAGATCCATGACAATATACTTCATCTCAGATATAAGAAAACATAACCCATTATGTTGTCTTCCTTGTCCAACATCAACTCTTTAGCATGTCATATTTTAATGAGTGCTCACAATCATAAAAGATGTCAATAATAGTATATCTATATGTGAAACCTATCTTTCCTTATTATTTCCTATTAATTGCAACAATGACCAAAGCTATGGTTGCCAACTCCCAACAACTTTCAATCATCATACCCTTTCTATGTGAAGTCATTACTCTCAATAAGATCAATATGAACTCTTTGTTTCTTTTTATTCTTTTTCTCTTTCTTTTATTCACTCAAGATCATGGCAAAATAAGCAAGCCCTTGACTCAACACTAATCTTTATTATATAGTTCACGGACTCGATTACATAGAGAGATCATAAAGCAAAACTCAAAACTAGATCATGCCATAAACTTTATTCTACTAGATCAAGATACTACTAATAGGATCGAACTAAGAAAATGGTAAAGATAGGAGATGTGATTGTGATACGATACGGGCACCTCCCCAAGCTTGAAGTTGCCAAGGGAGTGCCCATACCCATGTGATTATGTCTCATTTGCTGGTGAAGAAGGTGGAGGTGATGGATAGTCGCATAGAGCGTAAGAGTTCCTCCAACTTGCTAATAATGCCCTTGAGTGCAACGATGTGCTCCTTCAACAAAATATTTTCACTTGTGAGATACTTGTTTTGAATACGAGCTAACTCAATCATCTTGAAAGCTTCAATATCAGTTGGGGTGAGAAAATTGTGATCAAGTTGAAGGGTGTCTTCTGCTGCCGGAGCTTGATCCTCCGTGTCCTTCTTGATCCCTTTATCCTTGTTGATCTCCATGGGCTCTTCCCTCTTCAGCTCTATCTTCATTAGACAAGAATCTTTGTCACCATTGTTGGAGGAGGGGGGCCACATGATGTCTGGCCTTGACAGCCCTGACAGAAAACAGCTCAAAACAAGAAAAGAGGAGATGTGCGTGATACGGGAGTCAAAACTTTCGGGAGGATATATAATGAATTTTTACCGACCAAAATACGTATCGTGCAAGAAAACGGAGTCCGGAGGGCACACGAGGTGCCCACGAGGTAGGGGGCGTGCCCAGGGGGTAGGGCGCGCCCTCCACCCTCATGGGGCCCTCGTGTCCTTCCCGGACTGCTACTTATTTTTCTATTTTTCTAGATATTCCAAAACGGAGAAATATTGCCTTAAAAACTGTTTTGGAGTCGGTTTACTTACCGTACCACATACCTATTCCTTTTCGGAGTCTGAAACATTCCGGAAAGTGTCCCTTATGTATTCCTCCGGGGTTACGGTTTCAATAACATTGGTTTCAACATTTATAGGATTACCTGAGATATAGTGTTTGATTCTTTAACCGCTTACCACCTTCGGATTTGTGCCTTCGAAATTGTTGATTTTTATGGCACCGGAACGATAGACCTCCTCGATAACGTAGGGACCTTCCCATTTAGAGAGAAGTTTTCCTACAAAAAATCTTAAACGGGAGTTGTATAGCAATACATAATCACCTACATTAAACTCACGCTTTTGTATCCTTTTGTCATGCCATCTTTTAACTTTTTCTTTAAATAACTTGGCATTTTCATAGGCTTGGGGTTCTCCATTCATCAAGTGAGCTAATATCCAATAACCTCTTCTCACCGGCAAGTTTGAAATCATAGTTGAGCTCTTTAATAGCCCAATAAGCCTTATGTTCTAGTTCGAGAGGTAAGTGACATGCTTTTCCATAAACTATTTTATACGGAGACATTTTTATATGCAGTTCTATAGGCCCATAATGCATCATCAAGTTTCTTGGACCAATTCTTTCTAGACCTATTGACAGTCTTTTACAAAATTAATTTGAGCTCTCTATTACTCAATTCTACTTGACCACTAGACTGTGGTGATAAGGAGATGCAATTCTATGATTAACATCATATTTAGCAAGCATTTTACGGAAAGCACCATGAATAAAATGTGAACCACCATCAGTCATTAAATATCTAGGGACTTCAAACCTCGGAAAATAACTACTTTAAGCATTTTAATAGAGGTGTTATGATCAGCACTACTAGTTGGAATAGCTTCTACCCACTTAGTAACGTAATCAACAAAGAACTAAAATATGTGTATATCCTTTAGAGGCAGGAAAAGGTCCCATATAATCAAAGCCCCAAACATCAAATGGTTCAATAACAAGTGAATAATTCATAGGCATTTCTTGACGCCTACTAATATTACCAATTCTTTGACATTCATCACAATACAAGACAAACTTACGGGCATCCTTGAAGAGAGTAGGCCAATAAAACCGGATTGCAATACCTTATGTGCAGTTCTATATCCAGGTGGTGTCCTCCATAAGCTTCAGAGTGACACTTATGTAGGATCTGCTCCTGCTCATGCTCAGTACACAACGCCTAATAACACCATCTACTCCTTCTTTATAAAGATGTGGGTCATCCCAAGTAATGTCCCAAATCATAGAAAAACTTTTATTTTGCTGGTATGTGAAACTAGGTGGTATAAATTTAGCAACAATGTAATTAGCATAATCAGCATACCATGGAGTACTATGAGAAGTACTTCCGACGCTCAATTGTTCATCGTGAAAGCTATCATCAATAGGCGTGGGTTATCAAGAACATTTTCTAACCTAGACAAGTTGTCTCAGAACGGGTTCTCAGCTCCTTTTCTATCAACAATATGCAAATCAAATTCTTGTAGCAAGAGAACCCATCTAATAAGTCTAGGTTTAGCATCTTTATTTTCCATCGATATTTAATAGCAGCATGATCAGTGTGAATAGTTACTTTAGAACCAACAATATAAGGTCTGAACTTATCACAAGCAAATACAACTGCTAAAAATTCCTTTTCAAGAGTAGCATAGTTTCTTTGAGCATTGTCTAAAGTTTTACTAGCATAATGGATAACATTGAATTTCTTATCAACTCTTTGTCCTAGAACAGCTCCTACAAAGATAATCACTAGCATCACACATAATTTCAAAGGGTAGATTCCAATTAGGTGGTTGAACAATAGGTGCAGAGACCAATGCTTTCTTAAGTATTTCAAATGCTTCTACACAATCATCATCAAAGACAAATGGTATATATTTTTGTAATAAATTAGTCGAGGTCGAGAAATTTTGGAGAAGTCCTTAATGAACCTCCTATAAAATCCGCATGACCAAGGAAACTTCTTATACCTTTGATGTCCTTGGGACATGGCATCTTTTCAATAGCATCAACTTTTGCTTTATCAACTTCAATACCTCGTTCGTAAACTTTTCCCAATTCAAGACAAGATTAGTTTCTTCACATCTCTCAAAAACTCGATCAAGATTGCTCAAGCAATCATCAAAGGAGGATCCATAGACGGAAAAGTCGCCCATGAGAACCTCACAAATATTTTCACAAAAGTCGAGAATATAGCCATCATGCATCTTTTAAAGGTAGCAGTGCATTACATAAACCAAAAGGCATACGCCTATAAGGAAAAGTACCAAAAGGGCAAGTAAAAGTAGTCTTTGATTGATCTTTAGCCGACACATGTATTTGAGAGAAACCGAATAACCATCTAGAAAGCAATAATGTGTATGTTTGCATAATCTTTCTAGCATTTAATCAATAAAAGGTAAGGGTAATGATATTTCTTAGTGGCTTTATTTAATTTGCAGAAATCAATTACCATCCTATAACCTATAATAATTCTTTATGGATCAATTCATCTTTATCATTAGGAACAACAAGAACACCTCCTTCTTAGGGACACAATGAACATGACTTACCCATCGATCGTCAAGAACGGGATAAATTATACCTGCCTCCGTAAGCTTTAGTATTTCTTTTCTTACCACTTCTTTCATCTTAGGATTAATCCTTCGTTGATGATCACGAACCGGTTTGGCAACTTCTTCCAAATTTATTTTATGTTGACATAGAGTGGGACTAATGCCCTTAAGATCATCAAGAGTATATCCAATAGCAAAGACGGTGCTTCTTCGTAGTTTTCAATAATCTCTTCTTCATGCTCTGAAAGGTTAGCACTAATAATAATAGGATATATCTTCTTTTCATCAAGATAAGCATATTTAAGATTATCGAGCAACGGTTTAAGCTCAAACACGGATCACCCTTGGGTGGAGGGGATCCCTAGGATTTCAACAGGAAAATTGTGTTTCGTAATAGGTTCTGCTTAAATAATACTTCATCTATTTCCTTCTTTCATTCATAAACATATCATTTTCATGGTCTAGCAAATAATGTTCTAGAGGATCACTAGGAGGTACGGCAATAGAAGCAAGACCAATAATTTCATCCTTACTAGGCAATTCTTCTTCACGGTGTTGTTTACTAAACTTAGAGAAATTAAACTCATGAATCGTATTATCCAAGCCAATAGTAATAACATTCTTTTCACAGTCTATCTTAGCATTAACAGATTCAAGAAGGGTCTACCAAATATAATGGGACAAAAGCTATCTTGTGGGGAGCTAAGAACAAGAAAATCAGCAGGATATTTAATTTTCCCACACAAGACTTCAACATCTCTAACAATTCCCATTGCGTATATAGTATCTCTATTGGCAAGTTTAATTGTAACATCAATATCTTCTAACTCAGCAGTGCAATTTCATGCTTAATTTCTTTATATAAGTCATATGGTATAACACTAGCACTAGCACCCATATCACATAAGCCATGATAACAATGATCTCCTATTTTAACAGTAAATAACAGTGCACGCCTACCACAGGTCTATGTTTATCTTTAGCACTAGGTTTGGCAATTCTAGCAGTTTCACCACGTAATTGAATAACATGCCCATCAATATTATCGACAAGAGATCTTTAACAATAGCAATATTAGGTTCTACTTTGACTTGCTCAGAGGTGTATAAGTTCTAACATTGCTTTTACGAACCACAGCTTGAAGCTTTAGCATGATCCTTTATTCTAACCGAGAAAGGTGGTTTCTCAACATAAGAGGTAGGAACAATAGGATCATTATAAGTTTACAGTCTTTTCTTCAACTTTAATAGGTGCATCTACTTTTACTTCTATGGGAGGATGATATTTAAACCACTTCTCCTTGGGGAGATCAACATAACTAGCAAAAGATTCACGTAAAGAAGCTACTATCTCGAGTCAAGTCTATATTTAGTGCTAAACTTACGGAAAATATCGGTATCCATAAAAGATTTAACACAATCAAACTTAGGTGTCATACCTGACTCCTTACCTTCGCCGAGGTCCCAATCTTCAGAGTTGTGTTTAATTCTATCCAATAAATTCCATCTGAGTTCAATAGTCTTCATCATAAAAGAGCCAAAGACAAAAGTATCGAGCATGGTTTGATTATTATGAGAAATCCGAGCATAAAAACTTTGAATAATTATTTCTCTCGAGAGCTCATGATTGGGGCATGAATATAACATTGATTTAAGCCTCCCCCAAGCTTGAGTGATGCTTTCTCCTTCACGAGGCCAAAAATTATATATGTAATTGCGATCACGATGAACAAGATGCATGGGATAATACTTTTGATGAAATTCCAATTTCAATCTTTTGTAGTTCCATGATCTCGTATCATCACATAGCCTATACCATGTCAATGCATCTCCCTTCAAAGATAAAGGGAAGACCTTATTCTTAACAACAACATCGGGTATACCTGCAAGCTTAAATAATCCACAAACCTCATCCACATATATTAAGTGTTCATCAGATGCTTGGTTCCATCTCCCGCAAAAGTATTAGCTAGCAGTTTTTCCATCATACCAAGGAACTTCAAAAGGAGTTTCATTTTCAATAGGTTCAGTAGGTTGAGGAGCAACTCTTTGTTTCATGGGACGGGTGAAGATACCCTAACAAGCCTCTCGAGAGGATTACTTTCCATAGTAACAAGTGACAAGAAATTTCAGCACACTATATAAATTTTTCCTTACCAAATTCCACCTACCAAAGGCCCTTCACTCCCCGGCAACGGCACCAGAAAAGAGTCTTGATGACCCACAAGTATAGTGGATCTATCGTAGTCCTTTCGATAAGTAAGAGTGTCGAACCCAACGAGGAGCAGAAGGAAATGATAAACAATTTTCAGCAAGGTATTCTCTTGTAACACCCCGGAAGTAACTTTCCATATTTGTACTCCAACTCTTGCCATTTTCGCATTGATATATGATATTCCCTCCGTGGTTGGGTTTTTCTCCTTTTTGCATTTTGTCCATGTCATGCATTTTATATTATGTCATCATGTGCATCGCATTTGCATACGTGTTCGTCTCATGTTTCCGAGCATTTTTCCCGTTGTCCGTTTTGCAATCCGACACTCCTATCTCCCCGGCGGTCCTTTTACGCTTTTTCCGTGTGCGGTATTAAACCTTCTCGAAATGGACCGAGGTTTGTCTAGTGGCCTTGGTATACCACCCGTAGACCACCGGTCAAGTTTCGGGTCATTTGGAGCTCGTTTGGTACTCCAACGGTTAACCGCACTCTCGCAAAGGCCTCTTTTAAGTTGCAGCCCAACACCCCTTCAAAACAGCCCAATAACCCATCTAAGTCACTTCCATGCTCTCCGTCGTTCGATCACGATCGTGTGGGCGAAAACTACACCTCATTTGGACTCTCCTAGCTCCCTCTATGCCTATTTAAACACCTCCCCCGAAAATCCCGGATCAATTCCCCCCTAACCCTAGCCCCGCTCCTCTCCCGCCCACGGACGTG